>DWAP01000577.1:0-20233 GCA_018230625.1 Heliconius eleuchia
ACCATCAGGTGACCCGCACGCTCGTTTGCCGTGTCTTTTCCATAAAAAAAAAAATGCCTCGTATTATTCGGCGAAAAGTAGAGAACGATGCATTTTGACACTAAGTCTCTTTTGCCTACCCTGTAGCATGGGGGATACAGCGTGAAGCTGATTAATATAAAACTTGAGACCATGACTTTGAACTAGATAAATTTCAATTCTATATTTTTATATATATATTTTTTAATATTTCAGGAGACGCAATCTCAGGTTGTCATTAGTATTTCCGTATATTTTGACATATTTCACTTCTTCTTTTAAAAAAATGCCATTATAATTAAAATGCAATTAAGTCATTGTTGCACCGAACAACCGATGTATTAATTTGGAATTATTACAATATCTAGTGAGTTATTTCATTTAAAAAAATAACGTTCTAAAAAATAGCATGTGCAAGCAACGCCCATTGAGTGCAGAGTGTCACGTTTTAACATCAAAAAAATTGAACCCCAAAACTAAAATACGAATGAAACGGAAGTCCACGCCCACGGAACCCTTTTAAAAAATAATAAAGTCCCACAAAACGTGTTTTTGATACAAAAAGTATTGAAAGAGGGCTTTTTTTAGTGTATGTACATGTTGTATATACCATCTGTCTTTTAGTAGTGAGTTGTCAATTTTTTTTTTATTTTTAAACATTTTTAAAGTGTTATTCCACACTTAGGAAAGAAAAATACTTATTTAGGTAACGTATAAAAATTTGAACGTAGCGGGACTCGAACCCGTGCCTCCTGGAAACCGACCAAGCGCTCTGTCCACTAAGCCATACGTTCTCTAGCTTACAGAGTTGATGTTAATAAGTTTATTACTTTGGTTTCACGCAGTAACCCGCATTTTGTAGTGTAGACAAAAAAGCCTATGTGACACTCCATTCCCCAAGCATTGCCCAATTTTTGTGATTTGTCCAAAACAGAAATATGAAACTGATTTGTTCCGGCGTGTAGGAATCGAACCCACTATCGTCGCTTAAAGCAAAACGATGTGCAAGGCAAAAAAATGGCAATTCAAATAAAAGGATAATAAATATTCAATTCAAATGAAAGGGCGATAAGTTTCGTTCATTTTCTTTTCAAAAGGAGAGAAAAAGAAACAATATTATATTGGCTTGTCAGAACCCTATTCTTTTGCCGGAACCCTATACCAGATCATTTGGAACGAATCATGTATACAGGGGGGCAAACAAAGAGACGTCAATGTTAAGATACTACGTTCTCCGCTTTCCTCCAGTCGCTTGTGTTGTGGAGCGTGCAAAGTCTCGTATTTTGCCATGTTACTAAAATGAGTCGAGGCCAGTCTTGGCACAGTGGCACAACAGTGTGACTGTAAAACAGACTGGTTGTGGGTTCGGTCCTCATACTTATCCCTACATACTTTGCTTATTTTTTTATTTTATTTATTCATATTATGTAAGTTATATTTGATAATTATTTTTTTTCTACTAATTTAAATTCTTTTTAATGACATTTATCATTTTTTAGTAACGTCATGGTACTGTATACCCACATAGCGGGTTCTATTCCCGCTCGTAAGAAGACAAAGCGCAGCGTTGTTACTTGTCGGCTTTTTCACTATTCTCTTTTTTTTAAGAATACTCTAAAAAAAGGTAAAATAAAAACCCAAAATGAAATCTTTTTCAATTTTTATTTGACAAAAGAAATTAATTCACTGTTTTTTTTTGTTTCCGTTTTCCTTATATATTACATAGTTATAAAGTAATTATACTATCTAAGCTAATATGTATATGTATATATTCTCTATATAATACAAAACGTATGTACAAACCTCCCGTAAGACCCATTCTAAGATTTACAGCATATTTTCAGTAAAAAAACACATTTTGTATGTAAATTTCATACATTTATTATGTTTTTTAATTTGGATAACAACAAATAAGTTGTTTTTTTTACTTCAAATAAGCTGTATATTACACATAAGTTCAGTTTGCTTTAAAATAATAACAGATTAAATTTATTTCATCAGAACACAATTTGATTTTGAACAAATTTTTACATTTTTATTCTTTGTCATAAATATAATTTTATAGTTCAATTGAAAAAATCAACGTCTTAATAATAGATATACATATATTTTAATTTAACAAAAAATAAAATAAAAAATCTATTAATAAGACGCCATTTTAAACTTAAAATTATGTATCACAACAGACTGGTTTGTGCTCCCGTTTGTTTCTTTAATTATATTTCTAAATAAATAAAAAAAACATCTTTAAAGCTTAGTTAATATTTTAAATGGTATTAATTTGTAATACATTATATAAGAAAAAAATAAAAAATATAGTCAGCACCAGTTTTAGGCTGTTTGGAACTTTCACACATATAAATTAATATTAATGAAGAAATAAACCTTAGTCTATTTTTGAGGGCTATCAAATGATTTTTTAAGAAAAATAAAAAAAAAACCATTTTTTTTATCTGTCCAAAGCTGCCAATATTTTTATATTGTGAAGTGTGTAATATTTACCTTCTACTTTGAATATACTGAAATTTTGTAATCAAGCTAAGTTACATTTTTAATACAAAATTTCAATACATTAAATATTTATTTTAGCCAAATTACTTTTAGATTTGTAGTTGGCCATTCAAATAAAAAAAAATGTTTCATAATAATCCGGTGACCACGCGAGGAATAATAAAATATGATGAAGAAGCACAAAAAAAAAAGAAATCCACAGATTATTGCACAATTTATTGAAAGTGACATTTACATTTAAAATCGTTAAAATATATACACAAAATTTAAATTACTATAACATACATTTTGACGTTACTACGTATGTACATCAGTCAAAATCGGAATCGCTTACACTATTTTGATAAAATTTTAATGGCATACACCACAGAACGAGAGCAAAGTTGTGGCCACCGACGGTTAAATATATTTTACATTAAATTTTACAATAATTATAAACATTTAAACCTATTTTATTAGAAATTTACAGTGATTTTATTATTAAATAATATTCTTATCTTATGTTGGTTGTGTAAATCCGCCATTTTGTTTTGCATTAAGAGAGGCATTAAAATTTGAATGTTTTTTATTATATTTTTTTTCAGTTTGTCCATCGATCGTTACACGGCAGGCCAGACCCTGTAGACAAACAATTTTTCTATTAATAATAATTTAGAGCCAAATCAGAAAAGACGTAATTTGAAATATTGCTTTCTATAACAAAAAATACAAAATATAAAAAAAAAATTACGTCCTCTCATTATAGAAAGAAATTAATAATCTCTATTTAATTTTCTATTGGTGTATGCCATTATTTTTTTTATGGTGAAATTCAATATACAAAGGAACAATACGGCTGAAATATATTGGCGAACTGCCAAAGCATTTTGTTAGTGAAAAAAAGAAAACAAAATAAAAAAGAAAAGACAAAAAAGGCATAATGCCAAAGACCTCAGCCATTGTTCCTAAAATAATATATTTAGTTTCTAATTAATTCTAGTTTCCAAAATTCTTCAGCTGTCATAGTTATTCTGCTCATTCCCCAAGAACTGACTTCTCAAACCCATGCGATGGAATAGTGCAAGACCGTTATCGCTGTAAATAATATTTTGGCTATTATATTTTATAAAAAAATAATATAAATATTAGTTACTTTTTGGTAATCAAAAGAATCGAGAGACGTATAATAAACAAAAAATACATGTTATTTTACTGGTTTATGTAATTAATAAAATTTATTGATATAAAAAGTATTTTATAGGTTATAAAGTATTCTTGTGCAAAATTTTAATTCAATTAGTCCCCTCATTTGTTTTTAAATCTGTTGAGTATGAAATACTAATGTAATATTATTTGTAGAGATAGTGAGTAACTTTCTTCTTTTAGAAACAGATAAAAATTAAATGCTTTAGTAAGTAATCAATTTCATGTTTATAATATAAGACTAATATTTTCGCTCAAAGTTAAGAACAAAATAACTTACTGTTCTGTTCTTCAAAATATAACAATTCTTGAAAAATTAAATAATAAAAAAAAATAACTGTCTATCATCATCATCATTTCTATATAATTTAAAATATAAGATCCTCATAAGCTTTATTTCTCTGCTATCCAACTTTCTGCATATGAAACTAAAATAAGATCAAAACCTAGTATAATATAACCAATTCGGTTATTTCAATATATTAGACTAGCGACCTACACGCGGCTTTTCCGCTTAAATTTATTCTTATAAACTGTAGGCTTTAATTTAGTCTGACTTATAAGCTATATTATTGTAAAATTTCGTCTAAGTACGTCCAATATTTCTTGCTTAAAAGTGGAATAAACATCTATCGTCACAAATTTTAAAATTTATAATATTAGTAGGATAGTCGGATACTCACGTCAGAAGTCCAGGGTTAGCATCAGCCTGGTACCACGAGTACTGCGGCACGTACGGCGGGTGGGGCTGCGGGGCGCCCTGGTGTAGGGCGTGGTGGCCCTTCATGTCCCACGGTCCTGGTGGCGCGCCCTAAGGTTTAAAAGGGTTAACTGGTTAGTTATTAGGAAGTTAATTATATCTCTTTCTCATTATTTGATCATTCCCAACTATAAGAGATTATCGGCAGTTATTAGTTGAGTTGGGCAAATTTTTATTTTAATTAACAATTGAATAGTTATTAATTGGAGTTTAACTGTTGATTATTTTACAAGTACTTTACATTATTTGAACATCAAAAAATAAAAACGGATAACGAAGATTAGGTTAGAATTAACTCTCGTTTAAGGTTTTTTTTTATAGCTTCACGATTAAAGTAATCTGACTGTAAATGCGATGGTTGTGGGTTCGATGAAACTCCGGGGAATTTATTTATTATATATTTTCATTTCTTCGCTCTAGACAAGACAAAACAAAGAAACGACGAAAGTGGAGAGCGCAATGTCTTGAAATTAAATTATTTTTACCAATCCTGCTAAATAGTACATACAGCGCGAACCTGCTTTAAATGCTTTATTTCTACCCCTGGTCATAACCTATTCTTCGATATTATATTTATTGTTATTACAATATTTACATAAGACAGAAATCGAATTGCCCACTAGCTAGCGTAAATCCATGCAATTATAGATATTTATCAAAGGAAAATAATGATAATTATAAAATTTAATCAAATAAAATGTCATTATCATTGCGTGTTAGTGAACACACTGTAGGTATACGAATAGGTATAGGGGCGTGACCCGCCACACCTCATGTTTTACATAAATTGAATAGATTCCACTTTTACTAAATTAACTTGGTTTCACGTAATGGAAAATATACAAGTATCTATATATTTACAATATTGACTCGTAATTAATATAATTAAAGGTAATGGCTAATAAAAAAAATTGTATGTCAGTTTCGTTTGTTAAGCTTTAGGCATAAGCTTGGAAGTTTTGTGGGGGAAGTAGGCCTACCCTGCTTTATGCAGGATACCACGTAAAGGTATAGAAAAACCTAAAAAATATTGGATCGAGAAGACGAGGTAGACTTACATATCCAACTCTTGGATCCCACGACTGTTGATGAGGTGGTTTAACATCACACGAAGTTCCGTCTGGAGATCGGCCTGCTGTAGGCTGTAACAAAAGTCTTTAGTTATAATTCGTCTATGAAAACACGTGGAAAATAATAAAATATTTGTGGTTTCTTGGTAGTTAAAGATTTTATGTTACATCCTTATTGAGAGATTAATATAATATAAGCTGGATTTAACAGATGATGGTCAAAGATTAAAATCCGATCTCTAGATAGATCAGATTTATTAGCACAATTTGAAAGACAATGAGAGGTGATCGTGGTTATAATATTTATTTGAAAATTAGACGTAAAGTGGCGATCGGAGTGTCTACACTAAGTACCCTGATATATGCGGAATACAGAGTGAATTAAATTTCCTATTTACATACCTCTATAATTTTTTTAATAAAGAAAGCACAAAAATGTCAATTGTTCGTAATAATAATATTTCAACAAAAATCTCTTACATATCCAACCTTTACATCCCAAGACGGTTGTGGTGGTTGTTTCACGTCCCACGGTGTCCCGGTGGGAGATAGTCCAGGGGAGAGCTCTGACACTGGCGTAGAGCTGGGCGTGGGCGAGTGAGCTTGCGTGGGCCCACTCTGGTAAGCTGATGGTGAATGTTGAGAACCGCTTGAGCTACCACCTCCGCCTGATGACAAGGAATAAAGTTTCAAAAGTGTTACTTACATGTTAAGGAAAGAAACAACAATACAAACAAGCGATCCACTCGCGAATTCAACCTCTTAAACATTTTTTTAAATTTATAGCCACATTATACAAATCTTTATATAAACTGTAGCTTATATGTTATTGAGATGCATAAGCTTTTAAGTTTCATCAAAATCCGTTCAGTAGTTTTCGCGCAACAGTGGAACTAACATCCATTCTCACAAAGTATCATATTTATATTAATACTGTGATTACTAGTAGAATAGGATGTGGTGTGCATGCAAAGGAAAAAGATCTATATATAATACGCTAAACAAAAACTTCGTACTGTTTTTACGAAAATAAGCGGAACAGAATGAAATATAGTTTATATGGAGAAGGAGGTCCAAATGCTTTTTTTAAGTATTACATAAAAAAAAACAACAATCATTTAAAATATTTTTAAATGATTTAAAGCCAAGAAATTAAGAAAAAATCCTAAAGTTATTTGGAAAACTTTACATTAGCACCTTTTGCACTTTGATAGGTATTATTTTATTCTTTATTGTTATTCTATTCCCCAGTATTGAATATATACAAAGGTAAACCAAAACTTAATTTCTTCTCTGTTAAACTATATTTTTCTTCTAAATCATAGAAAATACAGCTAAACATTTACGCTTACCGTGTAAAAGCTGATTGTTATTGGGCGGGCTGCCAGGGGGTAGGCCAAGCCCAGGCGGCGGCGCGCCCACCTGGGCGGCCTTCATCATCTTTTTGTATTTACTACGCCTGTTCTGGAACCAGATCTTGACCTGAAAGAGAATAGGTATGTTAGAATTTGATACAATGTGCTTAGCGAAACTGTAACTTAGTCGAAATTTAATATATTATATATGTATATGTATTTATAGTGCAGCTTTTGCTGATATAGCCAACAGCCTTCCTCTATAAATGGAATATAAGGCATAAGTAGCTTATATTAACTTTTTTAGTCCATAATTAACGGGTAGTTCCTGAGTAATCTCAGGAACGTATTCAAACAGACAAACTCTCCAGCTTTATAATATACATAAGTATAGACTAGTAGCCTAGTCTAGTAGTTGTTAGGTTAGGTTAGGTTTGAGTGTTAGAAAATTTAGTGAAACGAAATCATATAGTCACTTTTATATATATAGAAACTTGCAGCTATCTGTATATAATTTCAAGTTTTTATTTAATCAATATTAATACTATATAAACTTATTTATAATTAAAAGATCTATACACATAACTTCTTTTTAATTTTTAATACAACTCTATAGTGGTGATAAGACAGAATAAGAGGTATAACTTTTTCTCCTAAAATAATTTTTGCTGCATAAATTCTTAAAAAAATACAATTTCTTCTAATACATAAATATTTACATATACATATGTATATCAATCTATAAAATTCAAATTTACCAAATGATACATTTTTTCCTAACAACGCAACACGCATAGGGTTGCGTGATAGAAGGCGGGGCGAGGGCGAGCTAGATGTAGTGATGCGATAGGTTCTATCGATAATAGAAAAAAACAAATAAGTAAAATATTGTTGTTTTATATTTGGGAAATGTCTAAGTGCAGATGATAGTTATCGGTTCGATTGTCACACTTTTTCTTTTATTTTTTATGAGGTCACCGTGGAGCAGTGGGATGAAGGTGAAGCGTGGCGTTGAGTTCCGCCACTCAACTCATGCGATGTTTCGAAAGATTGGACGGAAAATGCAGAAACGCGGGAAAAAAGTGTTAAAAGTTTTTTAAAGCATTATATGGACAAAATATCTTAATATTTCGTTTCATAGTAATTTTAATGAAATATTCTTTTGAACAAATTCCTATGTTTTGTTGAAATAAAGTTGCAAGTACAGTAATGGAAAACAACTCTAGACTTTCTTTTATAAAAAAACCATATAGATCTGAGAATATACCCATACATATTCAACATAATATAATCATTATATGTAATGTTGTTAATAAATATTGTGAATATAGTGTTTAATAATATTAAGTTAATTATCATAAATCAAGCCGAAATCATGTTTTTGTATAATATTAAAATCAATCAATCTTTTCATACAATTACAATATAATTGCTGGTTTTATAATATATAATCAGAGACATATATTATTAAGTGTTTAATTGATAACGAGCTGTCATCATGAAAGAGGCATAAGTCTTAATTTTGAATATTTATTTGTAGAAAATCGTTATTTTAATGCAGCTCTTTGATTTTACAATAATAAAGTTAATTTATTTCACTTTTAAACTGTGGATTTAAAACCGACCTATAGTATTATTTAGGTTTATAAACGTATTTTTTATTGGTGTAAATCGACAAAGTATAAGGTTGTGCTATCCAGCACGTAACCTGTTCAATGGAAAATCAGAGAACTAGGTAAATACGTTAATATCTTCTCTGTATACGTAGTGCTGTATATCTAGTGCAGTGACATAGCACGGCTATTAACTAGATAGTTATAGGTTTGATTTTCGTTCGAGAATGATTTTAATTTGCTTTAATTTCTTCATTTTAAAAGATAAAGTTCCGTGTTGCATTGGAGTGTCTGTCTTAATAAGATTTTTGCAAGAAAACACGAGAAGCTTTTGTTTTTTTTTTTAAGTTTATTAAGAGAAAAAAAAAGATTTCAATACATCAATATTAAAGTTAGTTTTCATACAATTACAAGTTCTGACATTTACTAGAAAGCTAACGAAGTGTTATTTAAAGTATCGCGACACTTTATCGTTGCAAAGACAAATTACTCACAACCAACAGGTTATTGCTTATTGACACTATAATATTATCGTTTTATATTAATTTTATGTAACATTCAATTATATAAGCTAGTGATTTTAAAAATATGGCTGAGTTTATTTAAATATAAATAATGCTATTTTTTCCGTCATCGCAATGGCGAATGCTAAATTAACTCAAAATTTGTCTTTATCAGTAAGTATTTCAAAAAACTGGCCTAAAACATTGATAAAATAGTGTAACAACTTCGAGTATCGCCAAAGTAAGACGTCTAAAAAGTTTGTTTCACATTACTTATAATAAAGAATTTTTTTACGTAAATGTATCAAAAACTGTATAAAATATTTGGAGAGGCAGCATAAACTAAGCGAGGTCTAAATACCGCGATAGTAAAAGGACTGAGTGATTCGCAAGGTCGTTTTGTGTTATATTTGTTTCATAATATATTCAAGCTATCGAAGTGCTTAATGTATTAGTTTCATTGAAAACCTATAAGATTTTAACGTAGTATTGAAAAGATAAAAGAATAGTAAGCGGCATTGAGTTCTGCCACTCAACACGCAATGCCTCCAGAATTCGGCAGAAAGTGGGGAACGGAGTGTTTTAACACTTTTCTATCGGGGTAACAAATGTATTATTTGCTTATATCAAAAAAAAAATAAAAAAGCATAAAATAAATAAATTCTTGCACATTAAAATAAGTAGAACGATACACGAACGAAAGTCACAAGAAAGCCAATAAACAATTTATACGTAAAAAAACAATATTTGTCGATAAACGTTAAATACCATCACTACATTCCACCCCTGTATTAGCCCGGGTCAAGTCACCTAACCTAACCTATTCTATTGGTATTCACTCCAATTGACTTCATCGCAAGGTTATATCGAAATTGCTTTATATATTTTTGTATTTTTTTCACCTTTTGTTCTTGTATTTACTTTTATTTATATTTAGAATTTATTGTGAAATAGATTATATAAACGTCAATACTTATTTAATTATAAGCAAAAATATTTAGTTAACTTTGTATTAATTCTTTATTTACTATTAAAATAATATGAAAAAATATATATATTAATAATAAATGTTAAAAATTATAACTAAAGTTATTATTGGTCGTATAATATTTTACATAATAAAATAATTATTATATAAATTCACCGTAGCGTAGGCTGAACGTAACCGCACTTTGCATGACAATGCTCTAAAAATTATAAAACAAAATGGCCGCCACCGCAACCATATGGACGACCGCAATGGATTATTACCTTTATTATTATTGTATGTACAACAGATTGTTTGAAATATAAATATGTAGAAGTTTTTTTAATTTATTTTTACAATAAAATAATGTTTTCTTTAAAAAATATCTCTCTTTTGTCATTTATTTGTTTCATTTATATATATTTCAGATATTTATTGAAATCATAAAGCAACATCCGTGGATTAATCTGAAAGTGAAAATATCTCGCAACAATGTAATGTTATATAACCCATTTATATAGACGTAGACCCTCTAAGCCTATGGTTTTTTCAACAAATGGACCGTCTAACGCAAAAAAAAACAAATACTTCCTTAGATTAGCACGTTCAACCAAACATACTTCAACATTAGTAACCTGTAGGTAGGTACCTACGTACATTAAAAAAATATTGAAAAAAAAACCAAAGTCAAAAAAATATATATATTACAAAGAAAAAAAAAACTATAAATAAGTATATGTTCACAATTTTACTAAGTTTTTCCGTTTCGTGAGGCCGGCATGCACCGCCATACTCCGTCCGACCGGCGGCGTTTTCAAAGGAATATCGCGCATAGACTGCATAGCACTAAGAACTTTGTGCTACAGCTATTCTACCACTTGAATGGATGGTATTATGCGATACTATATTAGTATATTACTGTTATTAAAAAGTAAATTACATTCACATAGGGAACCTAGTGTTAAGACACTCCGTTACCTACATTCTACTGAATTTTTCAAGGCATTGCGTGTTGAGTGGTTGAACTCAATGTCGATATTATCGTTATTATTTTAAGAACTTAGTTGAATATTAATAATTTAATTTGTGAATTTTCGAGATCGATTTTTTTTGTGTAAAAGCTAGTAGTAGTAGTTTTGATCTCCATTAGAATTATTCTCAATTCTACATTCTGGTACGACAAAATGAAGGGTTAGTTCCGTCGATACTTGTACAATGTCTCGAAAATTGAGAAATGAAGTATCTTGATATTAGGTTTTCTCTGTCTATATTGTAATGTGAGCATGAAGCTAAAATGTAGTTTTTTCAAAGTTTGAAATACTTACCTAAACTGTTAATTTTCTTGTCGGATGAATATTAGAAATTTGTAATTGTTTCTTTAAAAGAGCTTTAAGACGAAATTTAATATAATGTAACTTTCAAAACAATTTTCTTGCTCATTTAATATTAAAAGAACTGTTTTACAAACTTATTCTTTTCTGGAGAAAAATTATTGATATTTGAAAAAATTAAAAAAGATACTTCATACATTTTTTGAAATGGGATACGCTATATCGTGACTAAATAGGAAAGGATATTTTTTTTCATTATACAAATATCACTAGTGAAAAATTTAATGATAAAAATTTACTTTATTATAGTTTTTATAAAACAGTTTCTGCAATTTCTATTTCTAGTGTCCAGTCCATTTCTTTGAATTTGAGAAAAAGTTTTATGCAAAAGCTCGCCTTGTTTCGTTGTGTAGATTATTCTGCATATCGTCGGCTTAGAGTGTAAGCCTTCTAAAGCCATTTTCGTTATACACTCGTCCATTTTTATAGACTTTCTGCAACTTTTTTTTTCTGTACGTGTAGGAAACGTAGCAGGGTAGGATAAAGGTGTTATTTTCCGTTGCATTGCGTGTTGAGTGGCGAAACTCAACGCTTTGGGGTGTTTGCTTTGGTGCCAGAGCGAAGAAATGAAAATATTAATAAATAATAATTTTATCCCCCTAGTAGAAATCGAACCCACAACTTTGCGCCACGACTGGCCTCAACCATGATTCGAAAGTGTAAAAATCTACAAAATCGACCTCAATTTATTATATATAGTATAGAATACATAATAATTTTTGAAATTGTAAAATCTTTCTTTCTTTCTTTGTAAAAACTTTCTGTAATTTCAAAGATTTTTTATATAATTTGGCAGAGAGGGGACAAGGTGTGACTGTAAACGTAACCATTGTAGATTCGATTTCCTCCGATCCGAAACTCAACATGCTCAAAAGTTGAGCAACTGAGTGATATAACACTAACTCCACCATTTTCTTACCCTACTTTGTTAAAGATAAAGTGTGAAGTTATTATTTTTATGACACTATATATGTATAGTAGTAGATTGAATGCGATTTGCAATTCTTAAAATAGATATTAACTAAGATCATTTCATTGTTTCAAATTAATGTTAGATATTTTAAGATTATTACGCTGCTTAATTTCCACTATAATATTGACATAATTACTGATTTATCTCATCAGAACTATCTTTCAAGCCGGTGGTACTGGTACTGTACGACTGACACTACTGACACTACTAACATTTTTATATAATTTAACAATTCAAAGCTTGTCATAAAGAAGAATATTTTGATTTTAACATAGTTGATTTGCCAGGTTTCATATATACATATGTACGAGTACGTATAAGACCAAGCGTGGTATTCAACGAAAAGGGCCGAGCGGAGTGTCTTTACACTCCGCCCGATAAATGGTTTAATAAATTCGCGAAGTTAAAATACATTGTTCAATCGTGCATTACGCTTTTCATACTTTTTTTCAATAAAAAGACGGTAGCTGGTACAAAACTGCATGCCTCCGCCGGACACTGAATGACGTGGAGACGCGTTCCTTTTGAAATTGTCTTTTATTTTATCCAAGATGCTATTCCGCAGCTTTTTTTTGTAAATTGTGCTCGACTATGTACAGTTTTTGTGTTTTTTTACATATTTTGAGAGATATTTTTATATTTGTTTGAAATGAGTATTTGTATTACAATGTATGTATGTATTTCCATAGAAAGATTTATAATAATCCAAATAAGGAGCGGAGTGTCTTAACACTAGGTGCTCAGGTTCCCTCTACCTACCCTGGTAGGTGCGGGATATCCCTACAACGCTATATAACGTGAAGTAAAAAAAAACACTTTTAAAAATTAATTTTCATTTATATAATATACACTTAAGATTGTTATAATTTATGTTGTTAAAAATAATATTTCATACATTTTTCAAAAAATTGTAGGTTTGTTAATTATGGTTTCTTATTATATCAGTTCTTTTCTATTATGCTTTCTATAAGTCAACATTTATCAAAAAAAGATATATAACAAAATCGAACAAAACGTTGACCATAAAAGATAAGCATTTCTCAATTATACCATTATTTCATCAAATTAATAAAAAAAAAATCTATCTCGATTTTAATTCTGGCAAGGTTTTACTTTTTACCAGCTGATTCGTAACACTATAGAAATGAGTAGAATCGACCATTAAAATATTTAAAAAAAAACACCATTTAAAAATCACAGATGGAAGCGCCTTTCATTAAATGAACTGACAATGATGTCCTCATAAATGATAATTAGTTTTTAGTCATTACCTAAAATAGAGCGAAAAACGATTTCGATGCAATTTTAATGAGACCACCTCAAGAGTTTGAAGAGTGACTGAGATTGTTTTAATATTTTGTTTAATTCAGTTAATTGTGTGAAAGAATTTATAGGTACAATATTTTGATCTTGGTGAAACGAATAACAAAATATAATTAAATAAATAGATATAGACATGGGTAACGGTGAGTCTTAACACTAGATTTCTTCTGTGTTCCTGCTATATGAAAGATACAAGCCAAAAAGATTTAAAGAGTTATTTAATTAGGATATTCAAACTTCAAGGTTTTTATTTTTCGTAGTTTTTATCTATTTTTTATATCTATATTAGAAAATTTATAATATTTGTGATATTTTACTTCATTGAATGTAAACTGTGCCACTATGTTTTCTATTATAAAAAATAATAATTTCATGCAAATGAAACATAAGAAAAAACCTAAGAAGTTCCTTCTGCCTTTTTCTGCCATATTTTGGAGATATTTCGTGTTGAGTGGTAGAACTTAACGCCGCGCTTAGTCTTGTTACCAGAGCGAAAATATCCCCCCGAGTGGAAATCGAACCCACAACCATCGTGTTCCTAGTCACTCGCTTTACTGCTCCTCCACGACAGCTTATAAAAATGTAAAAAAGATAAATTATATATAAATAAAGTTATCTCTACATTTTTCAATATCCGCTTGGCATAAATACGTCAAGTCATCGTCGCGGTCGCATTTGCCGATTCCAGTTGAATTTGTCTTTACTTTACTGTGCAAAAGAAAGAAAAATGAGTCAATGATAGTCAAGTGTTTTTTATTTATTTCGTTCACTCACGAGATTTACTTAATTATTTCTGTCATACTGGGATTAGGTGAAATAGAATTTCATAGCAGGGTTCGATTTTTATTTGGGGGATTTGTCTGGAAGGAAAAAGAGCAGCGTTAAGTTTCGACGCACATCGCGTAATTAGTAATAAATAGTAACTATTGCATTCGGGCGGAAAGCAGAGAGCGGAGTGTCTTGATACTGTGTTCGCATTGTCTATAAATGCGAATGTATATGTACTATAAATGGTTATAAGTAAATTTTATTATGGATATTTAATAATATCTTTCTTGTTATCTGTGTTTGATACTGATAGAGTAATATATTATGGTTTTTAAATTAACTCATAAAAATAAGTGAAGATAAAAAAATTTGTATAAATTCCTTACTGTACATGAAACGCAGCAGGATGTGGGACGTAAGTATATGGCTTAATTGGCTAGTACAGCATCCGAGAGGTGCGGCTTTGAAGCTATTTATTTATACAATTTCTGCGTGCTTAATAACTAAAAAGCAGCTTTACACTGTATCCTGCATGTAGTAGGAACCTAGTGGTAAAACACTCCGTTGTCCATTTTCTGTCCAAATTATAAGAGTCACTGTCAATTTTTAGAAAGCGACGACTATAGGAACACTCGGTCTAATATAGTACATTTATATGATTTATATTCATTTTTTTGTTCGTAGACGAAGAGCGGCGTTCTGCCACATATCACGTAATGTCTGAAAAATTCGGCGAAATGACAGGATCGTTTGTCTATTTTACTATGCGAGAAAAACTTTTTAATAACTTACCATGAGTGGAATTCGAACCTACAACCGTCATGCCCATAGTCAGACACGGTGCACATTCACAAAATGTAATATTCCCAAAATTTTCTTTCAATAAAAAAAAAACTTGTAAACCAACAAATAAATTATTAATACAGCGTACCAATATTTCGTGTTAAATGAATTTGTATGTAACATGTACTTGTGCGTATATATGTATGAATTAAACCTTATTTCATACATCATACATCATACATTATTGATAACTAATCACGTTTATAGCGTATCGATGTCGGCAAACAGATTTTTTATCGAGCCCCGACCGTCACTAATGGGTTCCGCAATGAAAATTTATGTCGATACTTTGTCGAGACGTATATGGAGTTAATATTCTTTTAGTATAACGAGAGGATTTTTATTGTTGCTATTATTTTGTGTGTGTGAAATGAAAACGTTTATTTATCTTTTAATGAAGATATTTATAGTGTTGTATGATGGGACAGCGTCTGACTTTAAAAGTGACGGTCGTGGGTTTGATTGTCATTTAAGGGAACTGATAGTTTCCATTTCCTCTTATCTGATAACAAGACAATGAGTGGCGTTGATTACCGCCACCTAAGAATTCGAATGTATTTTTTTCGATCAAAATATGAATTTACAGTAATCATGTGTATTAAAAAATCACAAATACGTACTCTTACTAATTTCATGAAAAAATGACACTTTGAATATGTTAGTAACAAAAAATTACAAATAAGAAATTGAATTGATATATTAAACTATTAAAGTCGTAATTTAAATTTATCAGCATTATTCTTTACGTATATAGCACCTGCGGCTTTGCCACCCTAGTTCACTATTCAACATAAAAATAATATTTCAATTCGTACCAGTAGTTCCTGAGATTACACTATATTAAATATTGCTTTATTATGACCCAATTTCATGACAAAACATAAAATTTAACCTTGTCATGTTATAACATGACATACATACATATAAACTCGAGGCCATGTGCCATTTCAAGCAACAGTCAAAATCAGTAAAAAGTGAACCAACTTTTTATCGGTGTAAGTGAAAGCTCGCAGGTCTTTCTCAAAATGTCTTTATATTTGCCGACGCAGTTTTATTAGTGACGCGAAAGCATTTAATTTTTTTTATATTATACGTCGGTTATCTTTTATCGATATAATAAAAAAAACTTGTTTGACATCACTATTTCATTGCGAATGCGTTTGTTATAGTGTTGACAGATTCTTGTGTTAGAGATAAAGATGAATCGATAATTGAATTGATTTTTGATTTATCTCTCTATTAGTACGGTTTTAAGCGACATATTGAATCAAAATGAATGAACATTAATTTATTATGAAGTATTAAGTACAATCATTATTTTGTTTTATTTTTTTGTTGTCCGTCCGTCTGTCTGTCCAGACCCTTTACCTTAGGAACCCTTATAGATATCGAGTTAAAATTCAAACCATATACTGAGGTCTAGGGTCCCTTGTTTTTCTAAAAAATCGATTTCTACATTTACTTAAAAAAAAAGATATATATAATATAGCAGGTTTTATCACAAGACCTCTTTTTCGAATGGAATTTTTGTACGGAACACTCGGTGAGCGAGCCCGATTCGCGTTTGTCCGGTTTTTTTGTTTTCTACTTAATACTTTATTATGAAGCAAGCCAACGAAATATGAATTAATAATTAAATGTATTTTTGACTTATTCGTTTATTAGCATTTATTTCAAGACACAACGAATCCAAACGATTTTTCTATCATCATAAAAGGCCAGTGGTGGTGCACGGGCATAGTGTGACTGTAAAATCGCCTGATTGTGGGTTCGATCCCCACTCGAAGAAACAAAATATTTATTTACATTTATGTTTTCATTTCTTCACTCTGGTGTCGAGGCAAAGCGCAAGGTTGAGTTACGCCACTCAACACGCAGTGCCTTTAAATCTCGGCGGAAAGTGGGTAACGGAGTGTCTTAACCCTAGGTTCTCCCTGCCTACCCTGCTGTGTGCGGGATACAGTGTGAAGCTGATTTAATTTTTTTATAAAAAATCTATTGTGTGGTTAGGAACCTAAAGTAAGGAGAGATAGGTATTTCATTCCCAACTCTTCACCCAATTTTCGAGACGTTGTGTTTCAAAAGTGAAAGAGAAAGAAGTAAAAAAGTTGTACTAAAATCAAAACAAGTTCGTCAACATTTTTTATATCATATGGAAATCGAAGTAGTGACCTCGGCCTTAGTAAGCTATGCCTATCCATGTGTTGTATCACAACATCTATACACGTCAGTTCGGTTTTCAGAAATATTACTGCAATTAATATTCACATCACGATCGATTAAATAAAAACCATGCAAAACGAGTACACCTTGGAAGAAATTCTTAGATTTCAATCCGAAAAAGGGAGTATTGTGGGTGATACTCCATAATGTCTTGAAAAGGAGAAGCCGTTTTGGTTTTAAAGAATATTCTTGTATTTATCCAACGGTTATATTATATTATAACTTTGGTTCTAAAGTATGCAAGATCTCAAGTTGTTTTTTTTTTTCATTTCCATGCCTCTTTCTCTCTTTTCACTCCGAAACCCGCATAAAGCAGGATCGACAGTGGAATCTTAGTTTCAAGATATTCTGTAGGAACGCTTTTCGTTCAATTTCAAGACAACTGCACTTTGAGTGGACACCTCGCCATGACAGTTTATTTCAATATATTATAAATTATTAAATAATATTAAGTGGTAGTGTAAAAGAAAGTGCCTTGTCAATGGGGACGGAATGTCTTAACCCTAGGTACCCAGGTTCCTTTTATGAAAGGTGAAGCTAAAAAAATACATTAAAAATATTGTCCTATTAGTTTCACAAAAAAAAAAATATCAAAAAAAAAACCGACTTGAAACAACAACTAAAAAGCCAAAAATAATTTTACATATGTCAAGTAAATCGTCGTCGTCGTAAAAAATACAGTCGCATTCATAACCTCCTTTTCTTACAGTAGTCAGTTAGTAAAAGACACAACGCGTTTTCTTATTAATTTAAAGTAGTTGATATGACAACTACTTCTTACAAGTAAGAAAGCACCTGCAGTAATAAAAGTTATGTTTTATTATTTATAGCGCACTCTACATAACTGCTCATTATATGATAGACGACGCCCGCAACTATGTTTCCGTGGGCTTTAAGATGTGAAATGGAAACTCCCGTTATTTGTACCGTTCCCGTTGGAATTTAGGGATATATTCTCGTAAAGCTTCAATTATTTTCTAATATTATAAAAAATCTAAGTCCAGTAGTTTCGTATATGCGTTGTCTGTCAGTCACTCGGTAACGAAAGAGTTTTGTCTACATACAAAGTGAATAATGCGACTGTAAGCGAAGGTTAGGGATTCGATTCCGACTCGAGGATATGAACTATTTAATATTTTCATTTTCTTGCTCTGGTAAGGCAGGCGAACCATTGATTTTTTCTTTACTCAACACGAATTTCCTCTCCGGTCGGCGGAAAGTAGGAAAGGAAGTATCTTAATCAGAATGGAGTCCCTAAGTTCCCTCTGCTTACGCTGTTTTGTGCGGGATACACCATGAAGCCAAAGAAAAGAAGAAAAAGCAATGATTTTTTACTCACTGAAGGTGAAATTTTACCACATGTTAAATAATTTTTTTTTTTACTTTACCTGTATTCATTCTTTTTTATTTCTCGAAATGTCAGACAAAGTGTCAAACTGACGCTAAATGCTACTTTCGTATCAGACCATCTGCTGCAATATGTTAGCTTGAGTGTTTTGTTTAGTATAAACAGACCACAATGGCGCAATGGAACAACGTTTCACTGTAAAAGCGATGGTTATGGATTTCATTCCCACTTGGGAGATGGAATCCATAACCATCGATTTTGATTGCTGATCTTTGATCATTTCTCCGCTCTGCTGTATCTCGAGACAAGGAGCATCATTGAGCTCTGCCATTCAATATGCAATGTTTCGAAATCAGGTCGTATCGTATATCTTTTGTGCAGGATAGATGTGCGTGAAATTAATTGAACATATATATATATTTTTACATAAAAAATCGTAATTTTATAATTATATTATTAAAGCTTGAACAGAGTGTCGTAACACTAGGTTTTCTCTGCCTATCCTGTTATATGCGAGAAATGCTATAAAAATCTGCTAAAAAACTAGCAAAAAAAATGTAATTCACGCTTTAATTTATTTTGAAAGATAAATTTATTATTTCTCCCCAAAAAGGTACAAGTAAAAAAATTAATTCGAACAAACTCAATAAGTTAGGCTATCTAATAGTCTGTTTTATATTTAAATAAGCCAAATAAAATATAATTCAATTTCGAAAAAAGATCTTTTCTTGCATTCAATAACTCTACCGTCGGCACAGTAAAACTAAAAAGGTGAAATTTAACCAAAACCGAAACAATTACGGCGAATTTGCCCTAATCAAACGACCACGACCACGCTTTAAAAGAAACCAAATGAATATTAATGGGACGTAAAATCAAATTTAACAGTGTCCAAAATATATATAAATGTTTACTTTTTACTTTAATTTGTTGACACGATGGAGGAGTGTGCCGTCACATGAATAATTCAGTTTTCTTGCTCTGGAACAACCTCACTAATTTTGGGAATGATGGCAATGTGTTTGATAGAATTTGTATCTTGTTACATCAATACATAAGTTTTTAGGCTGAGTTTGTATAATTGTAGGTGATTTTACTATATATTAGCTTTTACGTTTTTATTAAAAGAGAGTAAGATATTCTTGAGGCCAGTTATAGGGGGACAAAGAAGCACACGCATGGGACTGTAAACGCGACATGTTGTGGGTACGTTTTCCGCTGCAGGAAATGAAATATTTAATATTTTCATTTCTTCGCTCTGGTAACGAAGCAAAGCGCGGCGTCCTTCGACAAGGTCTGGCACAACGGCTTGATTTTCAAGCTGAGGCGTGCTGGTTTGCCAGACTGTCTCGTGCACATCCTGCGGGACTTCCTGTCAAATAGGT
>DWAP01000578.1:0-20222 GCA_018230625.1 Heliconius eleuchia
TATATATATATATATATATATATATATATATATATATATATATATATAGACAAATGTATATTTCAGTTAGTCCCGTTGAATTGTATGAAAATGTTGTAAATAATTTTATTATTAAGGGGAGGTTAAGCGATTACTTATTTGTTCTTTTATTGAGCAAGTCAAGACCAAGTTTCTATAGAGAAACAAACAGCTTCATGGTCTCATTCGACTGGGTTTTTACATGATGTTTTTCGGTGGGATTTCACTTCTTTTTGAAGAAAACAGGTTTTAACTTGAACAGTTCAACAGAGATTGCAGGTTCTTCATCAGATTCTCCAGTCAAGAATAAATTTTGCAAAGGCAGTATGTCGGTATCTATAATAGTTTAATTAGCTCGGCTGGGCTCTTACAGTTTCTGATCGGGGTCACCAGGTTCTCCAGACCTTCCATGTTCCTACATTTGGTAGTTTTTCCTTTATGTGAGCATTAAACACTACCTCTGTACCTTAAATCAAGTTAGTAGGTCTATGTGAAGTAATAATTCTATTTTATAATCAGTGAGTGAGTGAATAAGCGTCGAAATAGTGAAACTTTCCTTTCGCATAGCTTCAGAAATATATGATTTATAAGTTTGAAATTTTAAGGTTCTGGTGTGTGCTTATAAGTTACTAGAATACGACAATTTAAAAGCTGGGAATGTAACTAGAGGTTTTCAAATAGAAGCACGAAAATAGGTCAAAATGGTTGCCGAAAGGGATGGTACGCCAGTGCATTCCTTCGCGCTCGCTTTGGCTGGGGCACTGCCGTCCTCCTAGATTGTAATATTCTTTAAAATTTATGAAAAACCTTTTAGTTAATTTTGAAATGATTTTTCAATGAATTGATGGCCTAAATAAGAATTTAATGAATAATTTCCCACTAGTCCCCGTTTTTTATCTAGTTAGTTCATACTGATCAGAAGATATGCTAAGTGCTGTAGGTAAATAAAAATATTTGAGTCCTTAAGTTCGCCTCGCAATGATATTATGAATCTAAAGTCTTGTACTACCGACTGAAAAACAAGATTTATATTTTATTCATATGTGAACATTATATATACCTTATAGAAAACGAAGAATGGAAATTTTAACGACTAATATGTACATATGTAAAGTGGAATAAAGGAAGGTCTTTGATAGGTTTTCTCGGCCAATTTTTTTGCGGTTTACCTTGCAAAATGCAGGAAATACGAAAAAATAAAAAAATATGTTGTAACTGTTGTAATGTGTTGTATCTTGAATTCTTAAGACGAACTAATAGTGAAAACATGTTTTTTAAACCGAAAAACAATAAAAATGTAGAGCTGAAACTGTAAAATAGGTACTGGTGAGCCAATTTATCTTATAAATTAAATAAGTTAAGACGTCATGTTATTTGAAGTAGAGCACTGTAAGAAACGGTGTTTAGCAAATAGAAGTTGTAGCTAATATGTTTTATATTGTTATTCATATTTTTTGTTTATTTTATCTGTATAGAACTGGATTTAACTCTGAGTGCAAGGAAACAGTGAAACCTAGTAAATGATCGCGCTATTCAGTACGTTTTACTTTAATTGATATATTATTTTGAGTGATAATTGCCGTTTTTTACTTATTCTGGTGAGCGAAAATACGAATAAAAGTATTACCCCCCGAGGGTACTTTTAAGTACTGTAGTGCTACTAATAGTGGTGGTATTGCTACTGCTTTAGATTCCACCCTTTTTTAGCTTCACGTTCTATCCCGAATATACTAAGGTAGGCAAAGGGAACCTAGTGTTAAAATGTTCTTATATCACGAGTGGCGCAACTCAACGCCGCGTTTTATCTACACGACGACGTGACGCGACGAATAAAAATAATTAATAATGGGAATCTAATCAACAACTATCGCGTTTACGGTTTTTTTCGTTTACGGTTATATATTTTGTCGGTTGAGCCACTCAACACGTTATGCATCGAGTTTTCGCCATTTCTATGTGCCGGAAACAGCGTGAAGCTAAGAATAAAAAAAAACACCTTGTATAAATAGCAAAATATATATCCTTCTGAGATATAACTTATGAGGACTCGTATAATATTGTATATAAGAAATAAAAGGGTGATAAAACGTTTATGTGTTACGTTATTACTGCTTAACGATTAGTTTTGTGTGATTTTATAGTCGCCTTGACCATCTGTGACATATTATATGTACCTACATTTTAACATACTTGTATAGTCTTCTCCGGTTACTATCTTTGAAATCTTTATTATTAGGTTATTTTTACATACTTTACTGTACTTAGATAATTAAAATGTGTTATTAGATGCTGTGTGACTATAAAGGCGGCCGTATAGGCGTGTGGGTTCGATTCCAGGAAATGAAATATTTAGTATGTATTTTCATTTTTTCGGTTACAGTCTAAATCTTCTTGTAAGTTTAAGTAAGTTTCTTGTAAGTTTCGTGTTTATATTGTATCTATTGGCTCATATGTATCTGTTTAATGACTTAAAATTTAATCACTGTGAATATATAATAACAACTCATGCATCCTACATAAAGTAATGTAGGCGGAAAGAACACTGTCTTTAAGCATACTGTTCACCACTTTTTAGTTGTTAATAATAATATCCCTAAATCGCCATTGTCATTAAATTAAGGATTTCTATATATTTATACTTATAATGCTATCGTGGGATAGTAAAATAGACTCTGTATGCAAACGTGACGCCCATTAGTTCGATTCCGTTGAATTAATTTCCGTAACTCAACACATCACAAGTGTGCTTAAAAAATTGAACGTAAGGGGTTTTGAATCCGCGCCTCTTAGGAGACCGCCCAAAAGGCGCGGGTTCCAAAGAGGCGCGGGTTCATATCTCGCTACGTTTAAATTTTGATACGTTTTCTTAATAAATAAGTATTTTTCTTTCCTCAGTGTGGAATAATACTTTAAAAATGTTTAAAAACATCATCAGTGAAGCTAAATAAAAATCACATAACTAAATCGCGTCAGAAACTATCTGTCCGCTTATAATATTTTCAACATTATCTAGTCTAATTTTTATAATTATTTATGTACTTGTATCTGTTTCCTGTATTAGTCGCTCATTATCGCGGTGAATCATGCTCGCTTCGTGTCAAAGCTTACAAAGCTCCAGCCAATTAAGTTTGCCGAAGGGTAAATTTTTCGCTGTATTTTTTTACGTTTTTATCCTTTTGCGGTCCTAGCCAGAGTGTCTCGGCCTCTCGGTCTCTGCATATGTCTATCACCTCTTCCACTGTCATCAACCTCTTCATAAATGCCTCGCGCGAAGTCATCATTATTTTTACGTGATAAATCATAATTGGTAAGTGGTTTTGAAAGACAATCGAGGTCCCCCCTTGCTTGTAAGAGTCATATTTACTAATATTATAATATTTCGAAAAATACAATCTAAAACAACAATATTGTAAGTTGTAACGTCTTTAACCCGCTGCTCTCTACCTACGACATTAATACAGCTGTTGTCATTGGTCTGTATGCTATGAGTTAATTTGTCATTGTATTCAACATTTTACCGACTGTCCTACAATAGGGTCTCGTATAAACGTTGCCAATTTTGACACACGACCCATAATTCTAGGTTTTATATGTCTTTGAATGTAGCGCTTTGAATATGTATGAATAAAATGATTTATTGCTTCTCCATACATTGTCTATTGTTAGGTAACATAATTTGGCAGGTTTTAATTTAAATTGTTGATTTATGTTTGTTAGTAACATGGTCTTTATTTACGTGTGATTTAAGCCTACTAGTAAGATAAGATTTAGAATTGAACCAAGGTTGTGTTGTGATCATTATTAGTCTATTCAGGTCTGTTTAAAATCCATTAGGAGATCTTTAAAGTGGTGTTGGGATAAGCAGATCACTCTTGAAACATTGTTTTAATGATGAATTGTTTTGATATTATATATACCTTATAGTATTTTTTTTGTTTACTTTAGTTCTTTAGCTTCATACTGCATAATATAGCAGCGTAGGCAGAGGGAACCTGATCTTCAGAACACTTTTTTCCCAAACAACGTCCAAGTTATGAAACGCCGGAACTCAACGCCACTGCCGCTGTCAAAGCTTTATCTTGCTACCAGAATGAGGAAATAAAAATAATCACCAAGTGTTTTTAACGTTTTCAAAGTATTATTCCACAGTAACAAAAGAAAAATACTTATTTAGAAAACATGTACGTACCTCTCTGATCATCTCCTATGTAATACTTGATGGGAACGTATGGCTTATTGATCAGAGCGCTCTCTGATCATCTTCTAAGTAATACTTGATGGGAACGTATGGCTTATTGATCAGAGCGCTTGGAAGGTTTCCAACAGGCGCGAGTTCAAATCTTGCTACGTAATTTTTTTTTTCGTTCGTTTTCTGAATAAGTGTTTATCTAATGTTTATAAAGTTGAGTAGAATCGTAATATTAGCCGATTATTATTTTAATGCTTTCAATTTAACATCTATTGGGTTAAGTACATTCCTTCGTAAGACGGTTTGGTCTCGGTACATTACACCAGCACTGCCGTTTCCGCGTGCGTTCTGATCGAGTATCAAGAGAGCTCTCTGTATCGCACAGTCCTCGTTGTGATATGCGATACCTCGTATTTGATTTGATTTTACACGCATATTGAATTATTAGGGTAGTTTGTAATAGAAGACTTTTGATTCAATAATATTGAATGTTCTATAATATGGGTTTGAAGTTTTTTTTTTGTAATTTTATGTTGTTTTTTCTTTTTCTTGAGACCAGGAAGGAAGGTGTTGTGGGTTAGATTCTCACTCCCACTCGAAAAAAAGGAAATGAAATATTATATTTTCATTTCGTTGCTCTGGTAATGCAGCAGAGATTTCCGCCTCTCAACACGCTAATATTCTAAGGTAACTCTGATTGCAGGTCGATTGTTGGTCGAAAATTATTAATGTGACGTAATATACGTAGGTCAGCCTATAGCCTCTATGAATGGACTATCCTAAAAATATTTTTTAATTTGGAATTCAAACCTGTAGTTCCTGAACTTTATAGTATTAAAGTGTAGTTTTTGTTCACATTATAAATAAAGACAGGTCTGAGTCCCTTGTATGTCTATGTACACGGTTATTAAAAATTTTTGTCAGTGTACATAATAGAATATGTAAAATAGAATGTTTAAGAATATATACAATAAAATATTTGAAAATTGGAAGTAAAGCAAACACAAGTACAAGAATCAAAATTTTCACTTAGGAGCATAATCTTAAAGTTACACACAATTATTTTAGCATCAACATCAACATTTTTTTAGCATCGCGCTGTATCTCGCATGTGACAGGGAAGGCGAGTGTAGCCTTATATATCTTATTTTCTTCCTATTTTCGAGCGTTTTGACTGACGAACGAAGAACGAAAAGATATAACGCGGCGTTACCGCGCTATATCTTTATTCCAGTGTGGAGAAATGATAATATTTCCTCCTAGTGGGAATCGAACTCACAACTGTCATGTTTACAATCAGACCAGACGGTCTCAGTAAATGTTTTAATGTACAATGTTTCAAATGAACTTTGACCACCACACGCTCTCTGGACATTCGCTATTTTGTCCAACAGTGAAATATAATACACGAATATGCAAATATGGCGTAACAGTGTACGGTAAGCAAGTCATCAGTTACTCGTACTAACATCAATTAGCAAGACATTCATTCATTACAATCGATAGTTTTTGACGTGACGAGCTTAGTGCGCCTCCACTACGTGCGATACGATATGTCGTTGTCGATAAAATGAGGATGCTTATTAAAGAAATTATAATAGTTTTAACTCTGGTTCTTTTTTTTAAATTCTTTTTTCATTTCGTATTTAATAAAGTATAGTTTTTAAAATTTTTACACTTTGTCTCGCTGGTATGGTATTGGTGATGTTGGGTCCCTGCATGAAATGATCTTTATTTCACACTTTTAAATTCCCCTTTAAAGTGGAATTGCCACTCTGTCAAAGAATAATAATACTTTACGTTTACATTGTTTTACATTTATTTTAATTTTCTGCAGTTTGTTATTTTAAATTTAAAATATATTGATTAGTGCTATTATGACATCTTTATGATACCACGACACGGCTTAGTATTTAACTAAAAAATAGTTAATATTAAATAGTATATATTTAATTAAAATGGAGATCTAAACGTCTAAAGCACATGTTCACGTTACATTCGGTCATATTAGACAGTCGTCATTGCCGAAACCTTACAACAAAATCAGAGTAATGCTCTAGTCGTTTTGTATTTCAAATTCCTTTTAATGTGATACTACACGTTTTGTGTTTTGGCTGTTACCAACAATATTGAGAATTGTAAGTAAATTTATTTTTGCCTAGTGTCTAGACACTCCGTTTTCGCCCATTTTTTAACATTTCACGTTGTAGCGTTACGAGTTATTGTATCCTTTGATATTTTTAAAAAAATATTTTCATGCAGTATGATAGTAAATAGGACTAGAGAAGCCCGGCGTTTCATCCCCAGCCGGAATTGGATTTTGAATAAAATAATTTTCGATTTAAATATAACCATTCCCCCATTTCGAAATGCGAGTTCTTGTAAATATAATGAAGTAATTTCATCTCATTCAATTTCAATTCAATTATATAATATATTATATTCAATTCAATTATATAGATACCTATGTCTACATAATGTGCTATTATTATAGTTAAAAATATCTAATCGAGGGTGAAGCAGCAATAATAACAAAAAATATATATGATAAAACTTCTCTGATATCTTAACATAATGTTCGTTAGAACTTGCTATTGTCTCGTTTACTGACGTCAAAGTATTATTTAAAATATTATAAAAGTTTCTAAGTTATATTGTAATTTATTTTATTAAAGATAAAAAAAGATAAAAAACGTTTCCTTCGAAATTTTAATGTAAATATTAATTGTAATAATATATATTTTCCTTAAAGGGTTATTACATAAAATATATGAATGTCTTAACAGTAGATACCTACTGTTACATACATTCATATATTAGCCTGCTATATACAATACAGCGTGATAAAAAATTATAATGTGACAAATCTCGTTGTTTTTTATTGTTAAGACAATATTTATAATAGAATACTGGAATTAGACAATAATAGGATAGATATTAGGTTCTGCCCATGACACCATTCAGATAAAATATCTAGATCAAATTCAATTTATTTGGCTATAGGTTAAATTGATAGCCTATTTTACTCAATCTAGGTTCGCTGATGTAAACGTTATATTCATAGTGTTAAATTATTAACAAATTGAAAAAGATTGGCACTTCATAAAAACAATCGAAATATATCGTTGAATACGAGTGTAAAACTCTTTTAATACAACGGGCCTCAAAAAATTGTTGGTAAAGGGTCTTCCTTGGAACTCGTAATTCCTGAGATTAGCGTGTTCAATGAAACATTATTTGCTATATAATATCACTGCTAAGGTTTCCTTCATTTCGGACATTAATATTTAGTTTGCTAATTACGTATATAAATACTTCCAGAAGCTTTTGTTCTGACTGTCTAAATCCTCATGCTCTACATTTCACTTACGCCTGATTAACCAATTTTGTAATTCAATAGTTTGTTTGAGTTTTATGATTATTACATTAACGTTTATTATTGATTTTACAATTTTTTTTAATTACAAAGTTTTTTTTTGAGTTGATCATAAAATTTTAACCAATATTTTATGAACCGTTAGTCCATATTAAAAAAAATCTAAAAAGCTTCACGCATAGCAGGATAGGCAAAGAGAACCTAGTTATAAGACTATCCGTTCCCCGCTTTACGTCCAAGCTTTCAAGATATTGCTAGTTGAATAGTGTAGTTCAACGCCTCGCTTTTTGAACAATAAGGGAAATTAATATGATATAAATAATATAACGATTAAATAATATATTTGTATTTCTTATATTAATATTTATATCGATTATATTAAATACAACTTTAAACTGTTTGTTAATATTGGCATCAATAAACGTTATTTTTCTGTCTTTACATTTAAAATTAACGTAAGCAGTGACTCCAGGCCTAGTTTAAACGAATAAATGTATTGTAACCTAATAACATGAGAATCGGGGTCGTCGTACGTACGTTTGTTTACTTTCCTACACTAAATATGTTAATCTATCATCTTGATTGATCATTATAATGACACCTAACTATATGTTTATTCTACTGCTCAACGAGGTCGTCCTGCATCGACAGATTTGTGATGTTAAGATTTTCTGTTGGTTATAAATTCGCTTAAATATTTTAAATTAGACTGATTTTTTAACCTGCTGTGATTTAGGAGCATAATCTGTTTTACAGTTAATATGTTTGTTTGTTCCTATGTGCCGTCGTAGAGACCAAACGGGTTGAGCAATTTTGATGATTCTTAAGTTAATCAATTAACAGTCGGGACCCATTCCTCAAGTTTTCGATTGAATTTTTGAAAGAAGTCCCGTGGAATTTTAATGGGTCTTGACTGTTAGTCTTAACAAACTATTCGGCTTGTTCCTTTTGTTTGGTGGAACTGAACGCCGCGTTTTGCCTCGACACTAGAGCGAAGATCTGGGAAATATAAAATTATATAAATATTTTATTTCCTCAAATGTCGATCAAACCCACAACCAGTCGCTCTTTTTTATTTAAGTAAGAATTTACATTAACAGTTAAAATACCATACCCATTTAATTAAAAGTCCTAGAAACACTATTAATATAAAATAATTGGGTATAATATTAATTGGAGAAAATATATAGGTAAGTGGATAAGGCCGGTAAGCTCAGTTAAGCTTGTTAGAGTCCCAGTGTACAGTTAGGTGCACGTTCAAAACTTATACAAAGTCACTTCAACAAAGATCATCGTCCACTGATTATTGATTCATCAATCATATATCAAACGTCCGCCAGTGGCGCCTGTCCGTCTGCGTCAGAGTTCGATGACTCCTTAGAAATCTTAGTTGCTGCTAGTGTAGGTTATTTTTTTTAGTAGGTTCACTACGTATCCTGTAGGGTAGGCAGAGAGAACCTGAAAATTTTATGTTAAAAAATTCGGTTCCCATTAAGACACTTTCGTTCCCAGTTGTTTTTTGTTGGTTTTCCTCAGTTCCTGTTGAATTCTACAGGTTTGGCCTCTTTACCAGAACGATGAAATGAAAATATGTGCTACGAATAGCCTCATATTTTTTTATTAAATGAGTATTTTTTATATAATACATATTTTTACTGTTATTTTTATGCCATCACCCTCTTGATCGTAAATCAAATTTAACCTACATGGTAGCACATAAATTCTGTTTAAGAATTTCTGATAGTTCGATAATATACTAAGTGTTAAGATAGTTCGTTCCCAACGCGCCACTCAATTTTTGAGGGAATGGAAATTTTCTCGAATGGGAATCCGATCTACGACCGTCGCGTTTATAATCAGATATGATTTTGTATTCTCCATCCTCAATAATATATTTCTCAATATTCACGTAAATAACAGGCAATTATTATGCGTTTTAACGAAGTGCTTGCTACTTCATTAAAACGCATAGTGACTGTGACTAATAAACGCAAAAAGCTGTAATGGTTGTTGCAACAAAAAAATAATTTATATTGCAGTAATTTAACTTAATTGGGTTTCTATTCACACGGAATACGCAAAATTTAGCTTTAGCACCACATGCTTTTTCACTTCCTCGCCATGTCATTTCGCAAGTGCTACAAGGATGTTTATAAAGCTATTCATTTTGTTAGCCTAAATTCGAGAGGTTTACTGATGGTCTCTTAAAATTTCCAGGGCATGGATCTATGATTAGGCATCTCGATGACACCTTATTATAGTATTGTCAGTTCATTTAAAATTTTTACTCATAATTGAAAAGTGTTCAATTTTTCCAGACAGTTATTACAAGTGAGTCCAAATTTCTTGTATTTCCAAGTCGACGTAATAAAATTGTCTTTAAAAAATTAAAATAAAGAGACAATCCAGTTTCTTCTAAAAATATAAATTTATAAAAATGATAGTAATACATCTATTAATTATGAATACTTAATCATTAATTTACAAAATCGGTTAAAGCATCATAAATTAACTTATTAAATAAAAGGAATTTCTTTGTTAAGTGAAGTCAATAAATTGTTGGGAACGTTTAATATGGAATATTAACATAAATGATACACCGGCGTGTACAAAGGAGGTAATTAATAATAGTGGAGCTAGTTAATTTATCGTGCGTGAGGATACAGATACGATTCTCGCTTGTGTTAGATGTTAAGGGGAATGGTCCTTTTTTTAGTAGTAGAGTTGTAGAGTATGTGTTCTTTTTTAATTACATTTAATTTGTAATTTACTTCCACTCAACCAGCAATATCTCGAAAAATTTCACGGAGAGTGGGAAAGCGAGTGTTGAAACTATGTATATGTGTGTAGGTTCAATTTGCTAACTGTGTTATGCGGGATACAGCGTGAAGCTACAAAAAATCCCCAAGCTATATAATGCATCGTAATGACTCACGCACAATTGCGGCTGTCACTTTTAGTAAGCTCGTTCTGTTATATTTCGTATGGCCGATAATTTTACTTAGTAGGTATGATTCCTTTCAATTAAATATTTATTTCGTGTAAAATTTATAGTGAATACTAAAGTGTTTTCTGGATTATGAACTTCGGATATGGTATACTATTTTAAAACACAATTCATAATTTATAAAAAGTAGTATTTATTTAACCTTGATATAGACGAATATATGCAAAGGGGACCTAGTGTTAAAACACTCCGTTCCCTCCTTTTTTAATTAGTCGAAATTAATAAAATATTTAGTAGATAGGTAACAGCAGCTGAGTCTTCCTTCGTAAATAATATATTATGTATAAACAAAGTATGCAAATTAAGAAGGCACTCAGTGTATGTAAATCTCACTTTAAACGACCATACGGTGTAAATATTAGCTGTATAAAATAATGGTAAAGCAATTTAATATATTACTAGTGATGTACGTTGAATATTAAATAAATTGTGGTTGTTAATTTCATAAAATAACGATTCTGGTATTTGAAAGAAACGAAGAAAAGACGCAATGCAAGATCAGTGCAAATTGTAAGATATTAGAACAAGTGAATGAAGTGATATATGAAGTGATATTGGGAAGTATGTTCAGTAGAGATGGAAGATACGAGATGGATACGGAAAGTCGTATTGTTGTCTGTCATAGCTACATTGATGAGACGGCGAAACGTGAACACAACTACAAGTTTGGCCGTATACAACGCCGTGTTGGTACCGACGCTGTTATACGACAGTGAAGCTTGGGTATTACAGAAAACGAATGAAAGAAAGATGAATTCTGTGGATATGTGATGTCTTCGTAGGATATGCGCACTCAGCTTAGCTGATCAAACTCGCAATAAAGACATACACAGAATGGCAGGTACTAGTGAGGATGCCACGGTGAGCATGAGCGGTGACGGTGAGGTGAACATGCTTTACGTGCGTGAACGAACGTATCTTTGAAAAGAGATTTAAAACGGAAAAGTGAGCGGTAAGAGAGGTAGTTGGAGACCTCGGTTGACTTTCGAAAACATCAAAGGTATCAAATATACTGGAGGAAGGTACGAAAGAAGTATGTAGATTGTAGATCATCGCGTTTGACGCTTAGTTTTCTCTGACTACCCCGCTAGGGATGCAGCGTGAAGCTAGTTTACTTTACTCCAAACGATGCTTTAAAAGAAAACATTTATATTATAGATAAATATAAAATAAAAAAAGGATCGACATCCATTTGTAAGGAAGTGTAGGATAATGGCCACGACGATGTTGTTTGTTTGTGTGTCCGACTATATCGATGCGCGGGCGCAGCGTGCGTTAATAACTGGCCAATTGGGGGCGATCGACTGTCGGTACACTGCTCAGATGAACAGCTCAGTGGATAGCAGGGTTAAATATGATTTAAGGAGATAAGAAATGCTTAATTTTTATTGTATGTAGAATGATATTTTTTATTTCTTTAATTATATAAAAATACTGTACTTTGTTAAGGATAAAACTACAATTTTTAACTATAACTTTTAACTTATTTATCAATTGATTTATCATTTAAAGTTTCGTAATTATTATGATATGTAATATTATTTTTTTTAGATTCACACTGTGTCCTCCACATAGGCGTAGGTAGGGTAGGTAGAGGGAACCTGGAAACCTAGTGATCCTATTCTAACCCGAATTCTTAATTACGTTTAACCAAACTAAATCTGTAAAGGATGAAATATAAAGAAAATATTTATATAAATGACTATACTAGTAAATATAAGAATCGCTGTGCGTCGTGCGGCGCATGTCGACTAGATATTGATCTAAGACGCCGACGCATCCTGCGCGCCTGGTAACTACGGCGTGCACTGTTGACGCGCCGCGATCATCTCTAACAACACAACATACTTCACTTATTAAGACCATTTAAACTTTTGTTATGTTTTTAAACTGTTTCATTGTTGCGGAGCGTTGTGTGTGTTGTGTTTTATTTTTTATTGTTCATATAGAAAAGATCAACTGTTGAGTTTGGTGCCGGCTCTTCTTAGTAGAATTGTCTTCTAATGCTGTTGGTTACTTTAAGTTTTTTTTTATGTGATCAATCAATGCGCTTGCTAAAATCTATTATAAGTTTATTAGAAAAATGAATATTGTGAATATTTATGCTAAATAACGTTCACTGAGCAGTTTTATGGTAAATTATAAAGTTTTACATACTTGTATCAATACAGGTCTGTTAGAGTAACCTCTCGTAGGTACCTACATATGTATGAACATATACTAAGTGCGTCTTTAAGGCATTGCTTGAAATATTTTGATTTTATCAAATATATTATGCGGTAGCAGATTATGCCGAAGGAAACAATCTAGTGTTAAGACACTCCGTTCCCATTATGACAATTCCGTTCACCCTTTTCCGCCGAATTCTCGAAACATAGCTTGTTGAATGGCGGAACTCAATGATGCCTTTGTTTCGTTATCACAGTGAGGAGACGAAAATTTTAAATATTTCATTTCCCTGATTGGGAATCGAACCCACAACGTTGTTTACAGTCCCCTGCGCCTAGACGGTCTCAAGGTTTAATATAATTCTAATATATTTTGTGTTTCTAAAGGCTATTAGAGACTTTCATTAAAATTAATAATCTAAAGACGCCGAAGTTGGAAGGCGACGTGTTTTGTATGCGCTGTGTAATCAACGTTGACACATTGCGTCGTCCTGACAAGAATTCTAATAAGTACAGGCTTTGGATGCCATAAAAGCTAAATGAACTATTAATTCTGAATTAAATAAAATCTTTGCTATACTTTTACAACCTAATATTTAAAACTGATGAGGCCATCGTGGCGCAATGGCACAAGGGTGTGACTGTAACGCGACAATCGTGTGTTCGCTACTCAGTCGGGGCAATCAATTATTATTTGTTAATATTCTCATTTCTACGCTCTGGCACCAAGACAAAAAAGCCCGGCGTTAAGCTCCGCCTCTCGACACGCAATGCATCGAAACATGCGGCGGACAGTGGGCAACGGTGTGTCTTAACACTAGATTCCCTCTGCCTACCCTATTGTGTGCTGGATACAGCGTGAAGCTGAAAAAAAAATATACTGAATTTAGTAAGGTCCTATTTGACATATAGGTATGATAGGTAGAGTCAGCATTAAGAGAGCATTTCTGAAAATTCCAACGGAAATTGGAAAATAAGGATTTTAAATCTGAAAGTAAGTGAAGTATATAAAAATAAGAAAAAGTATATAAAAATTAAGACGAGGGAAAAACACATAAGTAACAATACTCGTAACACTGACCTATGAGATAATATAATGCACAATTTATCACTATGTTTTTATGACCCATATATCCGACAATCTATATATACTTGTATGTATAGATACAAGATATATTTGTCGAGTTACTGAGTGACTGACACTCAATGCTCAGACGAAATTAGTGGATTTAGAAAGTTGGAATTTGGCATTAGAGTAGATAAGAGAGTGTGTGGACACTAAGATATGAATACTTGAAATTCTTAAAGATACTTGACCTTACGGAACCTTGCATTTTGTTTGCCTATTTCGAATTATTTGTTAAATAAAATATAAAATCATGTATTTTTTTATCTAGAAAAAATACAATAAAAATTGTAACACAAATATCATATATATGTTTTTTTTTTTCCACAACTCGCATATATCACGGTGGACAAACCGTGTAAAAACCTAGTGTAAAAACCAGGAGAGCAGGGTGTCCTCCGTTTTCCTTTCGAATTCAAGATGTTTATTCGAATTTATATTAGTGGGGAATCGAATCCACAACAATCGCATTTACGGTCAGACGTTGATCTCAATGTATGAAAGGAGTTTTCTTAAGTATAGAAGTAAAACAGTGCTTGTATTAGCACATTACATTCATTCCGTACAAATAGTTTTACGGAACATCGACAGGATTGCTTCACGTTTAAAGAATTCTTCTAAATCACTGTTTCTGCCCACACCAACACTGCACTGTATCCTAGCGGCGTACATCGTTCTTCTTAGATATCTTTACTGCAACCAATAATAGTAATAAAATACTACTACATTTAAGAATATTATCCTTTATAAATATAAAATACGATACGATTATTTTTATAACGTCAACATTGTATTGTTGCTCTTTAAAGTTGTTGGAGGAAAGCTCATTAAACACTATTCAATTTTTATGAAGGATACGTGTTTATTTATTCAAATAACATTCGGTTTTCGATGTGTTAGGATGAACAGATATTTATTGAGTGGTTCATTAGGAAAAAAATATAATAAAAATAGGTTTTGTTATATATTTTAAGGGCGTCGTGGTGCAACGGCACAGCGTGTAATTGCTAGCGCGGTTCGATTTCCACGTGAAAATCGAATATTTTGGTAAAAAGACAAAGCGCGGCGTTGACTTCTGCCACATAAACGCAGACGGATCTTTAAAATACGATGGTAAATGGAGAACGGAATGTTTTGACTCTAAGGTGCCTCTGCTCACCCACCCTCGTGTATGTGGAATACAGCGTTAAACTAAAAAAAAAAGTGTTTATTAATATTTTTTTTGTACAATGTTTTCGCATTGAATGCGGTTATCGTTTCGATCGTACTTTAAAGTTTTATAGCTTTATAAATATGACGCGGCGGTCGGTAGTCGGTATCAGTAGATAATTTTTTTGTTAACCTATATATTGCGGGGTACAGCATGGCCAAGGTCAGTTACCGTTCCTCGTGGCACGACCGCTAGTAGCAAAGATCGCTAGTAGTGGTGGTGGGCGGTAGTGAGTCACCCGAAGAGACGCTTACGTATTTCACAATTTGGATGTCCAGCTTAGTAGAAATATGTAGATTATTTTATTATTTAAATCAAAATTATATTATATATTTTGCACCTGATCTTTTGATAAATTTTGTTTTTAAGAGATCATTTCATTAATTTTATCTTATTCTATTTTTTCTTTTGAACTGTCTCAGAATTTTGATTTCATTATTTTATATTTTATTGATAATTATAAAATTGAATAGATGGTAAGTGCCAACGCCGGAGCCTTGTTTTATAAATTTTGTATTCATTCATATCCCAACTGTGGCCCACATAAACTATAGTGGTACATATTAATTGTAGTAGCTGGGAGTAGAGGAAACCTCGTTACGACTAGGTTCCCTCTTCTTTGCAAAATTTTCGAATTGTGTATGGAGTAGCAAAACTCAACGCCGCGCTATTAAGAAAATAAAATATTTAAGTCCCCCGGATGTTTATCAAGGAACCCACAATCGTCGCGTTTGCAGTCGTACGCTGCGTCGCTGCGCCGCAACGTCTATGCTTTTCTTACGTTATTATTAGATGTATTAATAATTAATTCATATAAAAAAATGTGTGACTTATTTAAATGACAATAATATAGTGCAATAGTGCGGGTCGTCGTACCGCGTTATCATTTCGGCACGGATTCCTTGGTCCCCGCACCGCCTACACCCCGCGCCACCCGCCTCCACCCGTCTCCACCCTGCGCCCGCGCTATCTCCGCTGTGATACAGATGCCGCATTCACAGTTCTAATTATATCTATCAATTACTCAATCTTAACTTTACTTACGAATATAATTACTTAAACCAGATAATGCTGTACAGATCAAAAGAGTAGTCAGAGTAAAAGAGACTCGAACCTAGGTCTGCAGCCGTCTGTGTCAGTAGGGCTAAAATAAAATATGGACTTATTCGTTTCAATAAATATGAAAATATTCTCCATAATACTGAAGGTAGAGCATAGCCAATTTATATTATAAAATTATTTGAAATATTGAAAGTAACTTAAAGATAACATACATATTATATAAGAAATTGTCAATTTTATCTTAAACATATTAAAATGATGATGATAACTTAATTAAAGTGAGCTGTCAGACTCTTTTTTGACCGACTTACTAAAAGGAGGAAGTTATCAATTCGACTGTGTTGTTGTTTTTACGTTGTTACCTTAGAATTTTTAACTGGGTGAGCCGATTTTGATGATTCTTTTTAGGGTGTTCTTCCGTACCGTTTAAGAAAAAAAAGGACCTAGAGCAGCTAGCATCTACAGTACTAGTTCAGGAAAAAACTGAAAGTCGTGTATTTCGACACAATAAAGGGAATCAAAATTAATACTTCTGGTTAACCTAGAATTATGAGATTTGGCAGCAGCAACTGCAGGTAGTAGTAGTTACAGTAGAAAATTGCGAATTTGAAAATATACATTTGTGGTTTAATCGTCAAAAATAATATCCTTAAATGTTAAGTAAAATTTGTTTCTTATAAAGCCGCTAGTTCAAGTGGGATTAGATGAAAGGGCTATGGTTAAGTTAAGCTTGAATTTCAGAAAAAGCTTGTGACTTCCAAATTGTGTACGGAACCCACAATTTGGAATTTGTGTGGGCGAGCCGACTAGCGCTTGTTTGGTTTTTTTCTATTTGAAAGCTAATGCTTCTTGTGTAGTCTCATTTTAATTTGGCTCATTTCTCATGGGTACCATTGTACCCACGAGGAAATGGCGGTGAAAGTGAATAAATCGATGTTGTTTGTTAAAAAATATAAATTATGGTTTTAATTTTGACGTCACAGTGGACGGTACGAATATTGTGTCTCCCTTTTTCCACTCGACTTCGAGATAATGCGTGTTGGGTGTCGGACCTCAACGCAGCATCTTGTCATGAACCGGAAATTAAGTTATTAAGATAATAATTATTATAATATTGCAGTTTTTGTTACAGAGTGATGTTGACGGTATCGTGATGAGACTTCTGCTACTATCACTGGCGCTAGTGCTGGCCGGCGCGGCGGCGGACCCGCGGCTGCAGAGCACGGCGCGCCCCCGGGCTGCGCGCCACTGGGCGCGGGGCGCGAGGACCCTCGCCGATAGGGCACCTACGCAATTTGTCGGGTATGTCAGTTTATTCTTGTTTGTTACTTGTTTTCTCTAGCTTTATCTGTGTAATGTTGATTTAAGATGTACTAAATGAGACCCAATTCTGGCGCAATGGCACAGGCGTGCGATTGTAAACGCAATATCTTAATGAGAACGGAGTGTCCTAACACTAGGTTCCTAGATTCCCTCTGCCTATACTGCTATGTGCGGGATAGGGAGAGAATTTAAAAAAGTATCTCTATGAAAATGTGGATTGCAGTGTGTATAGTTAATGTGGGTAAATTGTATGTTGCTCGTATTGTTTCATGAATGATGATAGTCGCATATCACCCGCATCTTGGTTTCTATAGAGAGTATATCTTCGTAATAAAAGATTCTAGAAAGACATACAGTAGCAACGCCAACAAACATAAACATTGGATATAATATTTATTCTTATATAAGTAAAATCTCTTGTATATTTGTGGGAATCGTCGCAAATATCTGGTAAAGGATCACTTGATTCAAAGAAACGTGAGTCACGTTCAATGAGTGAGAGAATGCTGCAGCGCGGCGCAGGCGCAGGCACAGGCGCAGGCGCAGCTAATCGCGGGTGCATCGATCTTGCACCAGCACGTGGACGCCCGGTGAATATTTACATGCCCTAGGGTTGTAGATATGTAGTTGAAATGTATATTTAGTTCAGATTGTTTTAAATTAAAATGTACATGATTCCAAAAAAATAAATACTAAAAATGTCCTATATGATAATGTAATAAAAATTATTTAATAATAACAATTTCTAATTGTACAACAGTATTGTATGAAAGTAGCAGGGCCGTTAGCTTTGAGTAAAGATAAAACAATAATAGATGTTCCTCAGTAATACCCCGGCCCTACATTGTTGTGCACATCGAAGAAATTGCCAAGTTTGCTTAATCTGAGATCAGCAATGTCTAATTTGCATGTTAGATTTATGAATAAAATAAATGCCTTCAAGTTTTATGTCTCTCGAATATGTAATGTGCACAGACAAACAAATGTTGATAGTTACGTATTCAAGTTCTTTAGTGAAATAGTATAAGATATAATCATTTCCATATTTATTAACGTTGTCTTTAAATCGTTAATTATATGATAATTTGTTTTTTTTATCTTCTAAAAAAGTAAAGAGAAGCCTAAGCGTAAATGTTTATAAAATTAAATTACCTACTGAAGTAACTTTATATATCAAATGAGTTAAGATGTACGTTTCAAAATAAATAAATCTTTTATTCATTTATACATTTTGTTAAATTTGAGGCCAGTCGAGTGGCCAGGCACGGTCGCAAGTCTGCGACTGTCTGCGACTGAGCGTGACCGGTTGTGGGTTCATTTCCCATTCTAGAAAATGAAATATTTAATATTTTTATTTCCTCGCTCTGGTAACGAGGCAAAGTAGCGTAGAGTTCCGCCACACTCAACTCACAATGCCTCCAGAATGCGGCGGAAAATGGTGAACGAAAGTGTGTTATAGGGAATGGAGTGTGTTAACTACTAGATTCCCAGGTTCCCTCTGCTAAGTGCAGGATACAGCGTAAAGCTGAAAAAATATATTTATTTCCAGAGAATTCCTAAACATATATTCGCTTCATGCATCCCTTTTGAAATGTATACTACACGATGAAAGGACAAGATTTTCAATTAACCCTTTGTACCTGCCAACCTCGTAGTCATGCGACCTTGGCCATATAATTTGTCCCACTGAACCTGTTCCGGCGTTTAGTTTCGCTCCCGAAATTCTAAGCGTGAAAATTTACAGGCGTGACCGCCCACGTCGGTCCGCGCGGTGTTATCTTACCGTATAGGATTCGGTTTTAACCTTTGATCGTAATGATAGTGGGTTCAAAATACACTTGTTTTGTTTAAACAATTATATTGTTTAGTGTTTTACTATTTAAATATGTGAGTTATTTTAGTTAAACATACAGTTTTGTTAAATATTTGACTTTTTTCAATACAACAGAATGTTAAGTACAATGACTGCTGAATGTAATGACGATATTTTAAAAGAATTTATTATAACATTTCAATAATTTTGTGTGAAAAGATGGAATTACTTGTATTTATCGATGTGCTTAGGCGGAAAACATATTTTTATCGAATAAGACAATGTATGTATGTAAAAACGGATGCTCTAGACACTGTTGGTATTCCATCTGACCTAGATTCAGAATGATTTTTAAATAACGTAGCGAATTCAATAAGATGCTTTAATTTGGACAGCTGATGACACAAGGTTAGTCACAACAACTGCTGGTGGCCGCCTTTATTGTGATTAAATTGTTGGGTATTAAATTTAATCAATATACAAATGTGCATATATTAATTTTGTTGAATTTTCGAAATTCTACTTAGTTATTGAAATAAAATTTTTAATATTTTTTATTATTTCGTCGTCAACCTGCATTTTTCTTTTAAATAGTAGGAAAATTATATTTTAATTTAATCGTTAGTCACTTTTTATTTTCAATTATTATAAGTATAGATAATACAACCCGGTTCGCCTCGCACGCTATAGTCCAAATATACATCTAATAAATTTGTAACTGATATACGAGTATATTTGTACTTGGAAGATATATGAGAATATCTATTATTTGGACGAGGCCAATCGTGGCACAGGGGCACAAAGTGTGTGTAAAACCGACACCCGGTTGTGGGTTCGATCCCTACTCGAGGAGATGAAATATTTACTTAAACTTTGCTCTGGTGTCGAGGCAAAGCGCGGCGTTGAGTTCTGCCACTCAATACGCAATGC
>DWAP01000579.1:0-20215 GCA_018230625.1 Heliconius eleuchia
ATATATATATATATATATATATATATATATATATATATATATATTAGTATTATATGGTAGTATTTTTTTAAAATATTACCAAGCAGTCGTATAAAAGTCAAAATTCGTATCACTGTTCATTCAATCAACACTATAATAGAATCTAAACAAAACAGACTAATGGTGTTCTGCTATTTATAGTACGTACGTAGTAAGTACTAAATAAATTACGCTCCTGTAGATAAAAACTTCGAGGACATTTTTTATTACGTTATGGTGGATAGAAGCATCAACTGTAGTTTTAATTATTGGGATTTTTTTCTAAAATAACACCATATCCGACATTTAAACAGTGTGCTAGTTCTTTAATATTTTTACACAATTTAATTTATATATAACAAGATTTGAACCCGTATCACTCAAGCGCATAAAAAAACCAAAACACAAATTTTACACACTAATTTTATTGTTTTGGTCTCTCTGATCCTCACCTAAATGCCTAAAGCTAACACAAAAAACGAAAAAAAAAAAACAAAGAAGGAAATCACTAAATTGTCCCTAAATATCGCTAGCGTCATAAAACACCCATCCACCACACGTAGAGCCTCCGTGAACACCGCCAACAACTACGATCATTTCAAAATTTAAAAAAAAACACAAGAAACAGAAATATTTCACTAACCTCGCACTAAATATCGTAGCTAGCGCCATAAAACACCCGTCAGCCACTCGCGGGGCCCCCGTGAAACATTTGTCCACCGTCCAGTCCAATAGCGGGCCTATGTCCGGGTTACAGTCCAGCAAGAGGACTATAGTTTCTCGAGCCAGCTCGTATATCTGTTGCGGTAAAGGTTACATTTGGTTAAATAAATCAGCTTCACGCTGTATTCCGCACACAGCAGAGTAGACAGAGGGAACTTAGTGTTAAGACACACCGTTCCTCACTTTCCGCCGAGTTTTTAAGGCATTGCGTGTTGAGTGTCGGAACTCAACGCCGCGCTTTGCCTCGATACCAGACCGAAGAATTGAAAATATACGTGTAAATAAATATTTCATTTCCTCGAGTGGGGATCGAACACATAACCAGTCGATTTTACAGTCACACTTTGCGCCCCTGCGCCACGACTGGCATCAAGAAATCATTAAATTTTGTTAAATTGTAATAAATGTGTTTTTGGACGTCTGTCCGTCGTCAAACCATCTGACGCTGAAATTAATAACCCTCATCCAAATCCAAAAAAAGTTACTAAACTAGCAACACTTAATAAATTTATCATATTGTCTGGTCATTATGCGTATTGACTGCTACGTGGCCATTGGGCAATTTGGTAATAAAGGTGCATTTGACATGAAAAAAGAGACCAGAATGGCATCGCGTGGAATTCAAATAAGTAAGCATTGTTCTTATTTTGTTTTAAGTAATGCAAATGGAGGCCGGGAGGTTTTATTTTCATAACACAGTGTTTAACTGTAGTGAAATCTTTGTCAAAGTGCATTTAAGTAATCAAACAAATAGTAACAAATTGACGATTTAAGGATATAATTGAACATTTCATTGGCAAGTCGCATTTTATGATATGCCAAACTTATTTTGACTATATCAGTACTGATTTTGACTATAATCAACGTCACATTGTTATCAATGCGTTGTAATTTTTTCTATATAGATTCAAAGTAATTTTGACTATATACAATAGCATTATACAAATGTAATACATTCGGAATATGATGCCCGTACACAAAAAATGTCTGATTTTATTAAACATTTTATGGACACCCTATTTTTTAGTGTTACCGAACGACGATAACGAAGTCGTAAAACGTTGATTATTCAATTGACTGTTCAATGATACAGTCATAATTTATATTTTTAGCTTCACACTTTCATCTCGAGCATGGCAACCCAGGCAGAGGTAACCTGCGGACCTAGTGTTAAGACAATTCATTCCCCATTAAAACACTTGCGCACGCTTGCGTCACTCTCTTACTTTATTCAGAAGTAACTATATTATATTATCAAAATGTCCTATCACGGCATGGCATGGCATGGTAATAAGTTAATAAAGTTAAGATAATAATTAATCAATTAGGTCGTTACACATAATAGTTTTCAGAATGCCCGGGCATTCTGCATAATGGCCTCACATTTGGTCCATAATACGCTCCGTTTGTTGAAAAAAAGTAGGTCATTAAATTTAGAGGACATTAACTCCATCTTTTGGGGAACAAGTATAAATTCACAATTCCGTGAAACCAGAAACATTATCCAAAAAGTTTAATACTTTCTCCACTAGATGGCACTGATGTCGCTTCGTTTTTACCTTATCCTATAAACAAGAAGCTGGTTATTTTCTCTTCACTAAGTAATAATTAATGTTCTATTTGAACAGAAATTACTTTTTAATTATGAAGGAAATTATGAAACACGAGCATAAAAAAAAATAAATAAAAGATACAATATGAAGAAAATAAGAATATCTAAAGAGAATAGCCGTAGTTAAAATGACATTCAACATAGATTATTAAAAACTAGAAAACCAGTTTTAATTTTGTCATATTCATGCAAACAAAATTGTAGAAATATATTAAAAAAAAACATACACATAGAACATACAAATAAGTCCTAAAGAAAAATAGTAGTATAAAAATCTTCACGCCTTTGTTATAAAAATTGCCAATCTGTTAATTTTAATTCGAATACATATAAAGTTAAGAAAGGCATTTTTTTCTCAATTTGGGCAATGACGCCCAGTGGACACACTGGGTAGTTAGTCTAAATTTTATTATTACTTTTTGTTCTCCTCCTACAGCAGGATAGGCAGATCGAACCTACTAATGAAACATTTCTGTTCCAGGCACACTTTAGTTTATCCTAAAATCCTAAATATTTTTAATATAATTATTTTTCATTCTCCTCTCATTTTTGCAACATTGTGTGTAGAGTGGCGGATCTCATCAACGCGCGTAGCGCCAGAGATAGGAAATCAATATAAATGAAACATTTCCTCGAGTAAGATATTTACTTTTACGGTCAGATGCTCTCTAACTGCGACACGATGACATTTGATCATTAGACTGCCTTGCCATGGTTGTGGATTTAAATCCTTCTTAGTTAAATATATCATATCTTTAACCATTGAGTAGGAAATACACTTATCATGGCATGAGTTTTTATTCAAATTCAAAAATTTACATTGCCTTTTTTAACTTTTTTGATTCGTCTACTTAACATAAAACTTGCAAGGCAAGGCAAGCAAGCTATTGTGTTAAGTAATCCAAGACCAAATATCTCAAAAAAACGTAGAGACGCGTCACTAACTCTCTCCAAGCACAAATAACATATTTATCATTTTTAAAATGTTATTTCACACTTACGAGAGAAGTGATGAAGTAACATAAATACCTTATCATTGGTAGAAGACAGCATTTCACTGAGCCACGGGTACAGAGAGCCATCTTCGGCTAGGGCGGCGGGCGCGAAACATGGCCCGCAGCATACTAGTGCGCTCATTGCCTGACGAAGTCGATGAACAAAATATTAAATATATATACATATAGTATGTGTAATATTATCGGGAAATAACTTTTTTTATTATATATTATGCTTAAGACAATATGTGACAAAGAAAATAAGAAATATTTCAATAAAATAAAATACAAAATAATAATTATACGACTCTCCATTCCGCCATACAATGCAAGTTACTAGGAGCATCTAAATAAGAAAAAATAATTGCAATTCACATATAAATCATAATTACAATTTCTGTCCTCATTAACCTCAGTAATATAAGGTAGAACCTTTATGGATGAGTAAATCCCAATTACTTCTTGTTAATCTACATTAAATTTGTAAAGCTGAACAGTTTGTTTGCTTTAACGAGTTTATCGCAGAAACTGCTGGTCCGAGGAAGACTATATATAGGCAAAATCTTACGAGGTTAATCCTTTTGTTGTAATGCACAGTGCATTTGCTTTGGTTCTTTGTTATTTTCATACGACCAAGCCACCGAAGCCGCGGATAAAAACTAGGGTTCTATCTACAGTACGATCGACGAGACGTGGTCGCCCTGAGGTGAGCTGCAGTTGGATGCGCAGATTTGATTCAGAATTTTTTATACTTTTAATTTTTTTTTCAAAAATGGTAAACAATGCGCAAAAGTTCAGAAAATCTATTTTCAGAGCGACCACGACTCGTTGACTGTACTGTACATAGTTATATTGCTCTGTACACATTTACCTTCAAGGCTGCCAAGTTCAGTCTGTCATCAATCTCAGTGGCTGGCGGCTGTGGCTCTAAAGTGCCGAGATGCTTGGCGAGAGGTCCGCACCAACTGGCGAACAGGCTGAACAGGTTCTTGGATAGATCCTTCTTGAGTAAGGACGAGTACATTTCCACTGTATTGTTTTTGATATGAAACAATGTTTTTGAATTAGATATCAATAGTAAAAAAAATACGCAGAGAGAACCCAAAATTAAGGGACTCAATTGTGCACTTTCCATCCAATTGTCGAAACTACTCAATATGTAAAGGAACTTAACGCCGCATTTTTGTCTTGTTTTTAGACCGAAGAAATAAAAATATTTTATTCTCCGAGTGGGAATCGAACCCACAGGTGTCACCCACAGCTGACGTTTACAGTTAGACGAAGAAAAACGAATATTAGTACTATTTAATATTATGTTTGGCCCCTGAAAGGTTTTGATAAAATTTAGCTTATTTAAAAAAAAATAGATGTATTACATTATACAAAAGGCCTACTATTGAATTATATTGAGAAAAAAAAATTAAGAGTGCAATCTCAACAGTTGGGCCGTATTTGCCAATTTTCATCACGAATCAGAGATTGTCCAAAAAACCACAAGTTCTAAAATATCTGCCGAACTACTAAAAATCTGCTAACATACATGGGAACGAAATGGAGGTACTGAGGTCCTCCGATCGCGTGACACCCTGTGTAATCGATATCAAAAATAAAGTGCCAACTGTTTTAAGATCTATTAGGTCTAAACCTATATCTTTCAGCCTATCCTGCAACAAATCATATATTATTATATATAGAAAATAAATACACAATAACAGGATACAAACTAACGTGGAAAACTCTTGATCAATTCCGTAACAAAATCGGCAAAAGTCAAGCGTTGTTCTCTCGCGGCGGGCGCGTCCTTCTCCGCTTCGACCTCCAGACATTGCCGCACTCCTTCCAAATACTCTGTTATACTTGAATGGAGACCACCTGATTCCAGGGCGTAGGAACTACGGTAATAAGTGAATGTAAATACATGTGTGTAATAATCAATAAATATAACATATGTAGAAGGCTAGAGGTAAATATAAAGTAATTCATTCCGTTCTTATTCTCTTAGTATCACATAGCGTAATAAAAAATAAGAATACAAGGACTGAGGCCGTCGTGGCGCAGTGGCACACACGTGTTACAGTAATCGCGACGGTTGTGAGTTCGATTCCCACTTGGGGAATACGATATTAAATATTTTATCTTTTTTTCTAACTCCCTTGATATTAAATTGAAATCGCGTGAAGTAGAAAAAAAAGTTTTTATCATTCCCTGACATAGAGAGAACTTATCGTATCAATTACTTCTTAGCTTTATAAGTTTAATAAAAGCAAAAAAATCTATTTACAAAGAGAACAAACCACAATTTATTCATTTCAACTTCAACTTTAAAAATTGTATGATTCATAAATTTAAAATATACTATATATTTTATATACAAACACAAAATACAAAATTACCTAGTTGCAAAAGTTTTCCTCTGAGCTATAATAAGTAGCATTTTGTTGAGATGCAATCTGAGCGCGTCTCGACGTCGTCTCCGGCGCATGTTCTCCTGTTTGCGGTCGACCGCCTCGCGCAACAACGGTATCAACTCCTCGAATAGATCCCTGTAGGATTAGGAAACAATTAATGCACTATTAAAAATTATGTTTGGATTTTTACTCGTTATTGATGATTTTATATTACTTATGATAGTTTAACTTCTTTTCATACCTGTTATACTTTAGCATCAAGCTGCCCCATAGACATTTCAACCCCGCTTTTGTCCTCATAACCCTTTCTTCGAGTGGATATCGAATCCACTTTGCTTTAATAGTATTTTTTACTTAACAATCACTCACTTAAGCGCATCAGCATTGATATGTCCACAGGCCGCCACCGCAGCATCTCTAACTTCGGGGACTTCGCATCTCGCTAGAGGCACCGCTAACTTATGTAGGGAGGCCGGAGCCGCGTGGCCTCGCGCTTCGCCCCCGCTACGCTCGCTCAGCGAGTCCGGGGACGAACTAGCATAAATTGTTTTAAAAATAAATATTTGTTTGTGTGAAAAAATTCAAGATTACGGATTAAAACATCTAATTTATAATTTTTTTGAAATTATATATATTTTTTTATACTGAAAATGATTTTGATTTTCTATTTTGAACATAGTATAATGTAAATACGTTCAGCAGCTATTAAAACCAAATATTTTCCATAAAACAAAATCAATATATCAATTAAGAAATTAACATAATAAAAACACATATGTATATATGAAAACATATTAAACGTGATTTTTTATTAGTCTACATACTATAGAAGCAAACCAATATACAGCCATCGATGTTTTAGAACACGATACTATGTTGTGTATATAGAAGCATGATTCATATAAATAATATACATAATTATAAAACCTTAGTTGACTAATGAGGATGGAAGACGAACAAATATATAAGTTGACAAAATAATATTATTTAAAATATGAAAAATAAATAATAAATATATACTCGTATAGAATAATGCGAAATTAAAATAATAAACGTGATACACAAATTGTATGAAGCTGTTTGAAGTAAGAAAAGTTATATATTAATATCTTCAAAATCCCAATTTTTTTAAATAATCGTGGATGGATAATTTTCTTCGATATATGTATATATTTCGTGAGATATTTCGTTATGGCATATATTGAAATATTTTTATCATACATCATTTATTTATATCGTAATCTTAAGTTCTTACATGTCGCGGCGTCCATAGTCTGATTTCGAGACATTTCGCACAAAAATATTAAAATATACGCCATAAACATAACTTTACAGCACACTTTGTGATTTACGAATTCGGCACAAACATTTTGATATCTTTGCTAAATAGTACCTACGAAGTGAAGAACAGTGCGTTCATACGACGTCACTCATGCTGGAAGTCACTGGTGGGTGAGCACACAATTACTAACTACATACAGTTTTTTTTTTACCTTTCAGATGCATATTTGTTTTATATAAATTAGATTTTCTTACTTTAATTACGGAGAAAAATAAATTAGATGCAATATTTGCAAATATTATGCATTTTTCAAATATCTACATTACATATACATACATGTTTTTGAATAGAATAATCAGATATTATACATACAAAAAAAATTGTCCAATAATATTTATTTATCCTAGATTGGCATCGAACCCATGACTACAGTAGAAAAAGTCAGATTTTTTTTATTAATATGCATGTGAAAGCTATAACTACTAAAGGGAACACTCAGACCGCATGAAATATTCAACACGAACGTGTACATTAAATCCATACATCAATGATATAATTATAGTGGAGAACGAAGCGTCTTAACACTAGGCTCTCCCTGTGTAGATCGCAAAATGAGAATATAAAACAAAAATATATATACTTATTTAGAAAATTCCGAAGTGTGGAATACTTTAAAAACGTTAAAAATAAAAATATATATTTTTATGTGAGCAATTTATATACTAAGAAACTAAATTATATATTGATGTATGTCACAAATAAAGGATTTTTACCCCCAAAGTGTCTCCGGACACGCAGATAGGAAGAGGGCGCTGTTCAAGCAGAATAAAACGACAGCGTAAAAGATATAGGTTCACATTATATCTAGGAATATACTATCACTAATTATAATAGATATGTAACAAAATTTTACAAAAAAAAAACATTTCTCTTGTAAGAATTTATAACACGAAAGAACACTAGGCGATATTTAATTTAATCATTAGTTAGCTGCATCTGTATATATAGAACCGATTTTGTCCCTATAAAGGTATATAGCCTATAGGATAATATATGTAGGTATAACACGACGTAACAACTTAGCATGCTAATATAACACAAAAAGTTTAGCATTTCTTCTAGATCCTTCGAAAATGATGCTCATAGCCTACTATTATATTACTAACACAGCAAAATATCAAATTTTAAGTGAAAAACCTTAGTATCCGTCATTTTAGAAATAATGATGAATGTGGAGTGATTTACACGTAACACAAAATGAATGCCTACAGTATTAATTGACATGTCGCACAGTACTTTTCTTTGTCCGTGATCAATGATCCATGATCTATGATCCACGATCCACGATCAATGGTATGAAATAGCTGTGCAACCTATGCGTGAGACACGATGATATCGCGAAGCTAAGGCCGAATGGATTGTTATTCACGACGCTTTATGTAATATGTATATGTATGATAATTGATCGATTTCATCTAGCTCTTTACAGAATAGATAATACATTTTTTTATTAAAAAAAATGCCAAAAAGTTTTTCTCGTTATGTCGTTATTCTTAGCCAGTTATAAAAATAATCATTCCATATATTGAAACGTCAACAAATTTTCAACCAAATCAAACAAAAAAATTGGCCAAAATTTGGTTGATACTACTAAAATTAACAATATCAGACTAAAATACTATAAAGCAAATTCATATTTAGGAGTAAGATGTAACCGACCAACCGACAGTGTACCAAAAGAAACAACGTGCAAATCGAGCGTTTGTCTGTTATCATTATAAATCCATATACATAATACATATACATAATATAATGCACCTCGTGCGTTTATGTTGTTTGTAAGATCGCGCATAGCTGAGCGGCAGTGTGAAGAACCCGCCCGGAGTGTTCAGGCTCTCCGTTGAGGAGCTCAGCGGGGCGAGGGCGAACTCTCCGCGGTCCTCCGCCGACACGCCCGCCCTACGTACACTTTACGTACGATTGTGTTATATTACACTTCTGTTTTTTTTAGCTTCACTTTTCATCTTGCACATAGCAAAGTAGGCAGGGGGAACCCGGGAACCTAGTTTTCAAACACTGCTCCCATTGACCATTCCGTTCCCCACTTTCCGCCGATTTCTGGAGGCATTGCGTGTTGATTGTCGGAACTCAATATCGCGCTTCGCCTCGTTACCAGAGCGAGAAGAATTAAAAAACATTTAATAGCTCATTTCCTCGAGTGGGAATCGAACCCACAACCTTTTGTCGAGTAAACGCAAACTTTTGCCCATACACAACAAATGGCCTCCTCCATGTATGAAAACATACAGTATTTGCTACTTACAAATATATTTAACAAAATATCATAAATCAATAATATAATTTTGTTGTTGACTATATATTAGTAAACGGAAACGTCGTCACGCTCGATCTACGTAACTTTCAACATTTTGTTAAGTGTGATTGTTTGTGTGTACGAGTTTATTTAGTTAAGTCGTTTCAATTGTGATTGGAGTTTATTTTGTGTGTATGTAAACTCATATTTGACATTTAGAGAAACTAAATTTATTTATTTAAATAAATCTATAAAGATCCAAACAAATTCATATAAGGTTAGCATTAACCACTAATATACATATTTTTTTATAATAATAAAAACAATACCTTATGTGTCCGCCATAATTTATAAAAAAACAAACTATATTTCAATAGTGGCTACGGTATATATATTTTTACTCGAATTTACTCTTTTATTGCAATTATACAAAATAAACCACTAACTGAACCATTTTATTAAATACGACTATAAAGATTATTGATGAATAAAAAGTTAAAATATTATTTAATTTGAATAAGAAAAATTATTATTATTTAATAATATCATAATCAAAATGTAAATATATTTTTAATCTGTATTGATTAGCGTATGAATATATTGAACAAATCATTATAAAATCAAAAATATTAACGAAGCAATTAACTATCAGTAATTTGTAAATGATTTTTGTGATATTTTCAATAAATAAAGTTGTTAAGACCAAGGACAAAGAATAAAAATTCAAAAATTGATAACTATAAAGTTTTAAAGTTTTTTATTTTTTTGTGAACGACTAAGAAATAAGAAACTTAAAAGAGGGTGTTATAGAAAACGAAAATGAATTTGACATCAAAATTGGCTAAATTTCGATAGTACAAAATGCTATAAATATATTTACTATCTATATATTTTTAAGGTGGTTTAGGCATTCTTGTTTACGATTTTTTTTTAGTTTCATACGAAAAAAGGAAAAAAATATAAAATTTTAATATGTATATATGGATATGTGTATAAAAAATCGCATGCTTAATTGTGCTTAGTAGGTTTCGGTATAAAATGAACTAGGTAAAATTATTTTATACAGTTTTTTAAGCCTATAATAATTTATCGAGATGGAATTACAGTTATAAAATCACAAGTATTGCTTAAGTAAAAAGTACAGAGTTTCCATATACGCATGAGCATTAGTTATTTTTGCAAAATATCCAATATTTTCTATTGTTTACTAAAAAGTATCTGATATTAAGTAAATATATATTTTAATAAATAGACATACAACAATAGATAGTTCGAAACATTTTATTTATATATACATAAATTCAAATTATTTTGACATAATTCCTTAAATACAATGGACCTCAAAATAATTTAAAATTATGTTACTTCCTCATACATAACCTAACTTACAAAATAATTATCATAAGTTTCGTAATAATAACTAAATCCCACCCAACTCATCTCACTCTACTCAGTAACCCCAAAAACCCAAACTCACCTCAAACTAAGATCAGGACTGGCACATCTAACTACCGGACTGGGTACAGCCGGCACTACCAAATACGCCATTGTCATATAATACTTCCACACTTGCATGTAGCCATCTCTCTCTTTTTCCGGTTTACGAGGGAGAGTCGGTCCTCGCGAGAGTAGAGAAGCACGGTTATCGTTTACTGGGCTGAAAGTTAAGATTCTTTTATTTAATTAAATGTTAGTGTTTTTTATAATAAAATGGAGAACGAAAGAGAAATTTGAGACCGTTGTGGTGCAGTGGTACAAGACTTCGATTCCTGATCGGGGGAATTAATTATTTAATGTTTTTATTTCCTCCGCTCTGTAGCAAGACAAAGTGCGGCGTTGATATCCGCCACCCAACAAGCAATGTAACGAAATTTCGGCAATGCGTGGGAAGCGCAGTGGTTTTATTAGATAATATGAGATGAGAGATGAGATGCGAGATACTGCGTGAAGCTAAAATAAATGTCACTTACGCGGGTTCAATAATAGTGTACAAGGCGTGTATCCTCGCGTGCAATATCGGCCACGCCTGTAGGACAGTGGCGGGGCACTGAGATGGTATACGATTGCGTTCTAATAGACCGAATAAAACCACCTGAAAATGGAAGGAGAAATATATTTATAGTCTACATGTCGCCATTCCTATATGAATATTTAATGTAAGAACATTAAGTTTCAGTTTGTAAATTATTTTTTTTGTCAAAGTGTTACAGGTATGCAATTGTGTTTTAAATGATACTCTAATTGTAATTACCTATTTGTATATGTTTGCAAGTTTTGTTTTACACTACATAATCTATTATAGGGCATAGGGGAAATAATATAGCTACTTATAGATTTTTTAGAAATATAATGGACTATACTTAATAAAAATGTTATAAATTAAACTTTCAAGTCTATATACTTGTTTTTAAGAAAATAACTGTTATAAAAATCCGCAATCTTAGTTTTTTTTATAAATATTCCCAATATATCTATTCTTTTTGTACTATAAAATAGTCGCAGGGCCATCCAGAGAATTACAATGCAAATACTTAATTACATTTTTTTTGACCAATTGTAATCTTTGCACATCTATATTATATCTACTATGTTTATCATTTCAACAAAGTTTAAAGTTCCCAAACAATTATAATTATGAAATAGAAAATAAATTATCAAAAAATTATTATATTATCTCACCTCCCAGGGATCGGCGCCATTAGTAGAACTGCCACTCCAACTGTTCTTAGAAGACGTTTCATCATGTTGAAGACCTGTACGTAATAAAGTAATAATAATAATCAAGAACACGGTACACAGCGTGAAGCTGTACGCTCCAGGCTATAGGTCATAGCACGGGTAGATAAAGGGAACCTAATGTTAATTCACACCTTGACTTACACACCGACCAATTTTCGAAATATTGTGTGTTAAATAACAGAACCTCGTTTTTACTACCAACACAAGGTGTTCGATACATTAATATCAGCTTCACGCTGTATCCCGCACATAGCACGCAGCGGGACCTAGTGTCATAAGGCACTCCGCTCCCCACTTTCTGCCAAATTCTGGAGACATTGCGTGTTGACTGGCAAAACTCAAGGCCGCGCTTTTCCCTCGACACCAGAGCGGATCGAACCCACAACCAGGCGGTTTTACAGTCACACTTTTTGCCACTGCTCCCCGACTGGCCTCATTACATTAATACTAATTTTATAATATCATTTTTTTTTCTTTTTTTTTTATAAACTGCTATCAGTTGATAACAACTATAATCAGTTTAGCTGAATTCTTACTGACTACTTGGTTTTGGAGGCCATTGCCACCATAATATCATTTATGGCATTCATTTTATATATATTTGTTATTTCATAAATTAAAATCTACCTGCAGTCCAAATGGCATGGCTTCTCTCAGCTACCCAAACTAAATCCGGTTGTCCTGCAGCCAGAACCGCTTGTTTCTCAGTAGGCGGTAGTATTGGAAGACATTTCTCAGTGAAATGAGGCACGTGGGTGTCCGCCACGTCGATAAGTGCGGGTTCATCTCTCGTCAGTTGTAGTCTTTCGAGGAGGTATTTCGTTTCCCTGAAGGAAAGAGATGTAAAAGTGAAAAATAAATTAAATTACTATTAAATTTGTAACTTTATTTTATCACTATTTAACGATTGATGTATTGAATTATGATGTATGATTAAATGAAAAGATTTATTTAAATTTACCAATTTTAATTTAATAATATGATCAAATTTTTATCAATTTTTTTATATTTATTTTTCATACAACATTCTAGCCTTAATAATATAATATATGAAACATGTTGTATGAATGGAATATTGTAAAAATATATATTAATGAATGTTTTGCATAACAATAGAACACATTTAACATTTAAAGCAACATGTTGCAAGTGTAAGTGGCTATAGATAGTGGATAGGCAGTGAGAGACCTAAGTTAACCTTCAAGAACACTGTATCGATAATACTAGGTAAAAGTCACGTAAAAAAATGAGGGCACCCCGGAGGACCTATATGAGGAAGTTGATGACAATGGACGTTTTACACTCCATTCTCTCTGGCTACCCAGCCAGGGTATAATAAAGCACATATACATCAACTTACCTCAAGATGTGAACAGCCAGCCTCCTTGGGTAAGCTTTGCACTGGCACAGCATAACCAAGGCCAGGGCCTCTGCACCTCTTATGACCGAAGCGAGGGGCTCCGGCCGCTGTGGGGCGGAGGTCGCAGGTTCACCGTTCTTCCAACTCGTTACAAGTTGGAGCAGCATTCTGAGCCCGTTCTCCACTAGCTGAGGCGATGTATCCTGTAGAATAGAATAATATCTATAGTCTATGTGTCAAACAACAATTTTATTGAAATTTTTAACGCTGTACCCCGAAAATACGCTTTTAATCAATTTTCTACTTGAATTCATATAAAATATTATTTTTAATTTCTGAAAAAGTCCTTTAATCAATATAATACAATATATAAAAATATCGCAATATTATTTAAATTTGCACATAAATTAAGATATAATTATAAATTATATTGTAAATAGCGAAATCAAAATAAAGAGCAGTTTAATAAAACTTTATTAATTTAAATATACAGAGTTAAAGCGTCTGCGCTACTTTTACGGGGACTGCATATAGGGTAAAATATTTGATCATTATACCTAAAGATATCAATGAAGATACCTCAATAGTTGAGACGTAGGATTTTTTTTTTTCATTTTACTATGTTTATCCAAACTCTATTTCGCGTGATGCAGTTACAAATAGATACTAATAACTTAAAAATATAGTAGTACTTTTGTACTACTAAGCATTACCGATCTGCCACTTTTGATTATTAAAAAAAAAATACGAGAATGAGAAAGGGATATCTCTCGTTCTATTTTACGCAATTCAACATCGCCCCTATTACCTGCGACTTGATTTCGTGAATGAGGCGTGTGCGGTGTTATCGCTTTGATAGGTTTGTGTCTCTATGCGTCATTCTTGACAAATGGCGTTTAATTTTTTGTTTGAAAAAAACAGATTTTCATTTTTGTAAAAATCGGTTTTGTTTGAGTTATATTAGGTTTTTATACAGTTGTTAAAGCTGCGGTTTCATTTAAAGTGGTGATGACATAAATACTCTGTATAGTAATAACTAAGCTCAGTATTTTGTTCAACCACCCATCATACATTCAATATATTTAATTGCTAATTTCTCTTCAACAACAAAATCCGATACAAACCTGAACCTCCTTCGCCAGGAACTGTGTGAAGCCGGCTAGTACGTCCTGCCTCCACTCCGGGAAGTCCACTATTAGGGTCTGGAGACTCTGGAACGAGAGGCCCCGGAGCTCCTCGTCCATGTGGACTGTTAGACGACAGAGGAGGTCCACTAGTTCATTGGGGCTCATACCTTCTGGAATTAGCCTGGAAGGGAGAGTGTTATGATAAAAGGACAGACATACAATAAATTTCCTATTGCTTATTTTGTTTTCTTTTCAAGCATGGAACACTAAAACTTATTAAAAATCTTGCTATTGTTTAAACAATTAAACTTCATCCAAATTCTTATATGCATATATTGTTTATTAATCAAACATTGTTATAAACAACTTTATATTTTATAATATTATATGAAATATTCTCCCTTGCATTCCTGACCACAATATATATTGTTTTAAATTTACATTTACAATATTGATATTTCTCAATTTTAGAAAATGTCACGGTCCATTTCAAGGTACTACAAAAAAACTACTTACAACTAATTACAACATTACTAATTACAACAAAAAAAAACAACCGCTTCACCACATTTAACATCTCAAGAAAAAAGAAGAAAAAACAAATATTTAAAAAAACCACAAACCTCGGTATAGCCGCAACGCAAGTCCTAAACAAATCGATCCTAGGCTTCCTTTCACCAGTATTAATTTCCTGCTCCTTAGTAACATTTTGCGTGTTAGTCAACATAAGAGGCCTTCCGTAGTGCGCGTCTAAAGCCCGCAGAATTTCAACCAAAACCCGTCTAACATATGGAAAATACGCACTCATGCCTATAGACCTGGCCGTTTCATCCGTCAACATTTTATTTAGAAAAGTTTTTTTCACTCTTAACGTATTCCCCGATGGTAAAGTCCCCGAAGTCCTGGGCATGGGGGGTTCCCCCTCTTTTTGCTGTAAACTGTCAGCCACAACTAAAAACGCTCTGAGACCTATGGACATGCGTTCAGGTGTTAAAATAATTTTAATAGGCCGTCCCACCATCAGAAGATCAAATACTATTTCTCTCATAGCGAAATCCAAGCGTTCTTGGGCTATGAACTGTATTATTTTAACAAATATATTCAATGGCGTGTCTCTCGGCACAACGCCTTTTGATCCTTTGGGGAAAAGGGAATTTACTATGCTTTGTAGTCGCGACTGTGTTGCGGAGTTGCTTTCACATTTGATTCTTATCATGTACACCCAGAGGAGACGGTATAACGATTCTGTAAATAAATAAATACATTAAATTAGTATGCTACAGTTAGATTGAATACAAATATTTATTTTCATTTATTGCCAACTCAAAATACTGAATATGATGACTACATCGGGAATATTTTATAAAAATAAACAAAAAACCATAATATAAATGTGGTTAAACTCTCTACCTTCCCTACTATATGCGACAAACATATAGCAGCGTGGAGTTAAAAAAATATATAAATTATATTATTCAAATACATACCCAGAGCAACTCTACACATCTTCGGATCTCTGTTCTTCAAATGTGACAGACACATAGCGAGGAAACAGTGTAGGTTGGCCAAAAAGAACTGTTTCTGAGATACGCACAACAAACAAGTGACAAGAGGAAACAGAGCTAGTCTATGCTTGGATTTAGTGCTGGTGTCTAAAGTGTGGCTGTATAGCATTTCCACGAAGTTCTTCAGGCACGGCACGTTGACTTCGTTTTTGACCGTCTAAAAAGATATAATAAAATATTAAAAATGTGTTTTTCGTTATATATGTCTTATGTTAGGGCTAAAATGTAAAACAATGTACTTTTATTTTATGGTAAAGCTGGTAAATATTTAATTCACATTGATATTTGTCAGTTGTAATGTTTGAAAATTTAAAAAAAATGTAATTTATATTATATTTTAATATGTGAAATAAAATCTTTGGACCCTTTTTGCAAAAATTACGAGGACGGAGGAGTATGAAATTTGGCACACTTATAATTTATATATATATATAGAATGCTAATATTTTTTAAAAATAATGCTTATAAAGACACACTACCATTCGTTTGACAATATTCACACCTATATGTTTATAAAGTGGCACACAAGTTGCTATGGCAACACCAACGCGTGTTATTTTACAAGTCAATTGGATCTCTACTTACAAATTACTATGGGTACAAGTTCGGGTCTTATACAAAAAATTTAATGTATATATACATTTAAACTACAAATTAAGTATAGTACGCAATAATAACAGGTTTCTTTTCTTTTGCCATTCATACACTATCACAAACAAATACCCACACATACACACACAAAAAAATATAAAAACTTACAGCCGCAACAGGCACCAGAATCTCAACAAACAGACCGGCCAACGCGTGCCTTATATCTTTATCTTTTACTTCGAGGAAATATTGAGCACATTCCTGTAGAAACTGGAAAGATGCTTCAAATTCTTCTATTGGTACCATTTTGACTCGGAAGAACTTCATGCCCATTAATAGAGATATTATACTTTGAGTTGTGTGTGGCGAGGGTTCACGGCTCTTTAGCTCCTGCAAGGTAAATATAGATTAAATACTTATTGTTATAAAAAATATAACCCAACAATAACAAAATATTGTTAGTAAAATAACAAATATTTAAAATTCGTTGCTACAATATTAACAAAGATTATAAAGCATTTGATAAAACATTGTAGAGACAACCGTTTCTAGTATCAATAAATACGATTTAACAGAAGTGGCTAATAAACCCATTAATCCTTTCGAGCTTTAAGCTGTCACAGACAGATTATAGACAAAAAGTTTGAAACAATAGTTTTTTTTTAAAATGCTTCCAACACTATCAATATCATATATATACTTATTTATACACAGCAAACACAATATTTAACTTTAAATCAATTAAAATACTTATTCACCTTCAATTCCAATGTAAAACGCTTCCTAACAGACGCAAAACGCGATTGCGCCAGCACACCTATTACTTCTGCGTACAAATCTGCTATAATATGAACGTTCGCTGCATTTGGATTTGACTGGAGACTGTAAAAATAAGTTGTATTATTAGTATTTTTATACATTTTGTAGAAAAGAAAAAAACAAAGATGAGACTAAGATTATATAAAAATAATTAATTAACTAAGATTTTATATACCAAAATCGTAATACATAAAAGAAAATTAATAAGGTCCAGTAGCACAGCGTGTGACTGTAAACACGACAGGTTGTGAGTTCAATAACTTTTTTAATATTTTTATTTCCTCACTCTGGTCTCAAGAAAAAGCGCGGCGTTAAGTTCTGGCAAATGATATGTCTCGAAACATTCAGCGTAAAGTGGTGTACGAAGTGTCTTAACACTAAATTCCCGCTGGCTACTCCGTTCAATGCGGGATATAGTGTGAAGATATTAAAACTACCCACCCCTCCTTGTAATTAAATCGTTTGAATGCAACATTCTCTATATATTGCACCAGATCCTCGTGTCCGGGATGGAAGGGCAACTGTCTCAGCACTTCTATTAGTGCCAGGCAAAATAAAAACTCTACGGCTAAATCTCTTCTCTCTGCTTGTAATTCCTCGTTTGACCTCTCCACTTGTTCTGGATTTGTTCCACTGCCTGACACTATTGAAATTATACTGGAAAATAAGACAATTTATAAATTATTTAAATAGAAAAGAATATAATAATAATATAGAAAAAATTACGAATAACGAATAAAAGCATTTTGAAAGCATCAGTTCTCAATGTTGTGTTTTGGCAAACTAACCTTAACTTTCAGTTTTATATCAGGGTTATAAAGAAATACTACAAAATTTTATGAAAACTTCTGAAACTTTAGTTTTTAACGTATATTGTCTTTACAATAATTAACACGGCAAGTTCACAAAAACGAAACGAAACTTATTCAGATTAGTGAATAAATAAATTATATAGTTCATGCAGACGAAGTCGCGAGCTGTTTGCCAGTTTAATAATAAATGAGTGTGGGGGCAACGATGCTGGTTATATTCTTTTTTTTCTAAGAGGCCAATCACATTTGAACTTATAATGTTATATTAACCTAAATTTGAGACCAAAACAGTTTGTTAACTATTTTGGTCTCAAATTTAGGTTACAGGTACAGGTACAGATATTAACAATAAAAAAATCCAAAAAAAAAAATTACTCTATATACCCTTTATTCCTAGAATCCTGGTGTGGTTTTTTCGCTTGTTCGCTCAGCTGTGGGGATTCCGCCATTTGCCTCTCCAGCCAGCCGAAGAGAGCTCTGAGTAGGGACGGGAGGCAGTGCTCCGCCACTGTGCCGAAAGCGGAGAGGATCTGGTCTAACTGTGGATCTTCGCCGCGTTGCAAGGTTTTGTTTAGTGGCTTTTCCTACAAGAACGTAATATAAATATATAAAAAGTAGAGAACGGAGTGTGTTAACACTAGTTTCCCTTTGTCTACCCTGCTCTGTGCGGGATACAGAGTAAAGCTGATTTATATATTTTTTATATTCACCGCGTCTGGCTTTTCACACTAAAATGCAAATATTTTTTTGTATATGTAAAATTAAAACAATTGCGTTCTGTCACAGGCATAGTAAATAAGAATAAGAAGAAACATGTCATATCCAATAGTCAGCGCGTTTTAGAAATTCTTGTCCAAAATTTTACAATTATAGGGGAACGAACTAACGCATTTGCGGTTCATACAATATCTACAGTACAAAGATAAACATTATATATTACTAAAGGAAACCACGATAGCAAGCAACAACCACATCCATTTCGATACAAATAATAATTAAAATTATATATTTTAATTAATAATTATAAAGAACACTACTGTTAATAGTTCATTGGCGTGTTTTAAAACTAGGTTCCCTCTGTCTATTCTACTCGACATATAATTTTTTTACCCGACTTGAAAAGTACTAAAGAATACTATTGCTACTTTAAATTTAAATTTATGAAGGGAACCTAACCATAATATTTGAATATATATTCAACGACGAGGACTTGGCGTAGTTCGTATTTTTTTACGTCGCACATTCGGTTAAAAATATATTATGACCAAAAAAATTAATAAGAATCTCTTACCAAAGCTTCAGCCATAACTGCCTCCATCTTCCTCTCAGCTTGCACAGTAAATTCCGTAAAAAGTAATCTCATGACATATTCCCCCGGCCTCAGGTCGGCATCTGAACTTGCGACCATCGCCCCTTTATTCGGACCCCACGGCAGCATTGAACCTAGAACCACCATCTTTTTGGTTATATTCAAATAAAACATTCTCATTCAATAGTGTTTCAATGTTAACTAAACTGGACTAAAGCCAGTATTGACACATAGTAACGACTTTCCTGTTTCCTTAGTTTATAACGATATATTAATAATAATTAACGCTTTATATTTGTACTATAACAATGTGTTACATTTTGCTACAATTACATACGATTTCATCAATTGTGTATTATATGTATAATAATGCTAACAATGCACCTATCGTTACTATAGCGATATATCTGTTAATAACCAATAATTTCTAAATATCTTAAAGAAGTTTAAATTTGTAAGTCCTTATTTTCTTTAAAAAATGAAAGCCTAACTTAACTTAGCTTCACGCTTTATCCCTAGCGGGGTAGTCAGAGAGAACGGA
>DWAP01000580.1:0-20214 GCA_018230625.1 Heliconius eleuchia
ATATATATATATATATATATATATATATATATATATATATATATATATTAGCTTAGTAATTCCTACCTAACTTTCTAGTATGTATATATATGTATTGTCATAAGATTTTTACAATTTCGAAAATTATTCTGTATTCACTATGGTCTTACGAATAGTATAATAAGGAAAGCATAGAAATAGACATAAACATAAATAAGACAATTCAATTGTAAATTATGCAGGTCAATAAATAAATCAATACTCGTCAGTAAAGAGTATTATGTTCCATGAAAAAAATTATAAAAGACTTTCTAAGAAGCTAGAATGTTTATTCGCATGTATTGTCTAGTGCACGGAATGCGACAATATCAAGAGAAATTAAATATCTAATCACGCCAACGTATAGGTCTTATTGGCAGCACTAATAGGTTCTGAACTTAAAATTAATTATTTTAGTAATCTTACAAGAGGCATCAGTCGCATATATTTTTTATTCGTAAGTAAATTATAAGGTACATATAATTTTTAAACTGAATAATTTTATATGAAATCAAGAATATCTCTTATAATTATTTACAAAGATAAGAATAAATTGACGTAGTAAATAATAAAAATTTTTTTTTGTCTGTAATGAGACATGTACTACGATTAAATGCACTCTTAAAAATTTTATTCTTTTACTTTCTAGAATTTTCTATATAAAAGATTGAGAAAGGTTTAGGATAATTCATTTTAATAGTTTAGGCTGGTTCTTTAACACATACAAAAGATATTAACATTAACACATACAAAATATAATACTTATTTTAATAAACTATATTAAATAGTTATCATTGATTTTAAGAGCTGTCGGGTTTTATTACTATTGATTTATGCAATACATACCGATTTAATGTATCAACTAAACATATTTTTTTACATACTAATATGAATGTTTGTAAAGTCAAACTGAAATAAAAAGGAACACAACTCTAGTAAGAATCAATTTTGCAGGGATGAATATAGAGTGCTGGGCGTGAGGGATGTGGGGTGGAGGAGACGGCGGGATTGATCACCGGGTCTCGCTCGCCCCAAGCGACCGAAGGCCGGAAGCGCCGATTGTGAGACAATTTAAATCACTCAACGAAACTCATCAACTGTTGCCGTCGACTATCCGACATAGACTCCTGGTATTTCCTGGTATCTCTAGCGTGTCTGAATAATATTTAATCCGTGTTAAATATTTATATATAAAAAAGCTTAATTTTCTTCTACTATGTGTAGAAGAAAATTAAGCTAAAAAGAAGATAAATAAGTGAAAAAAATTTCTTATCACACAATTATCAACGATAATCGATAAACTGTATGAAAAAATAATTTAAATAACGGTGAAATTATAAATTTTAATTAAATAATATAGTGTAATAGCAGATTATTATAAAATTAGTATATTAAAGGTTGTATGAGACTTAATTTGATTTATTTTATTTATGAGACCATGAGGTAGTAGATGTATCCTTGATGTAATAATAAACATTACACCAAAAGTTAATAGTCACACTAAACTTAATTTAATTTATAAAAATTAAACTTATACGATATTGATTATGAATGAACGATTGCTTAAATTCACATATATATTTTAATATTATTACTATAAATAATTACATTTGTAAGATAATATATTTAAATTATTATTGCATAACACGTGAGAAATATTTTACATGGTTAATAGCCATTTATATTTATCCGACCATTTATATCCGATATACTTGAAAACGCGCGCGCCAATATATAGACGATATAAACGTCTTACCGCGTTCTCTACAGTTTATAAACTGCAGTTGGCGCGGGATACGGTTGTAAGAGTCGATGCGCGATAGAGATCTAAAATCTTCTCGGATAACTTTTCTCACTAAAATATTTAATTTGTAATTAGTATTTAAAATTTATATTTAAATTATTTATAAATTTGAATTATTAATATATGAATAAGCCAAAGAAAATAATAGTCTCGGATAGTTATTAACAATATTGTAAAATTACGAGGAATTTACTATTTCTTAGGAAATTTATGCTTCAGAAATTAGTAATGGCCACTTAATATTGCAATGGTTTCTAAAGTTCCGTAATCCAATAGCAAATCTTTCGATATATGATATTGGTATCTCTGTATCTATATTACAGTCTACTGTCAACTATTACAACTATATAATAGAAAATTGGTAGGTCCTCCTACCAATTTTGCCTTTGAACTACATTACAATTTTGAGACAATAATAAAAAAAAATGTGGGGCTCCCCCCTCCTTATACATGGAGTTGAAACTTTTTTTTCTTCAAATCATTCACATTGAAATATCTAAGCCCATGTTTACTCAAAGTCAAGCTGTAAGATAGTTACTTCCAAAATGCTGTATTATTGGCACGGAAACGAAAAACCCTCCTCAGTCTCGCGCTTGACCGGGTTTTTTATAAAATGAACTGGACTTAGGCATTACATGAAAGTTGTGTTGTAGTTGCGTTCGTCACTTAACGAACGAAGACTTTAGCACTATATAGTGACGTGATTTTTATATACAACTACATATACCCGTATATGTATTGATAAACACTAAGCGCCTCTGTTTTATTTTATAGCGTTTTAAAGTAGTTGTTGAATAGTAAAACCTTTAAAAGGGCACGAGTCCAGTTCCAGTCATCCTGGACTTCGGCGCCATCGCTATTGAAGCCATTTGTCCTCTTACGGTAAACAAGTTTGACTGGAACTGATTCATTACGTACTTCGGAGACGTACGGGAGGTTCGTAATTTTTTAGAGCTGTAACTACTCGAATGTCTAATTATATTAATTTTCATATTGTAAATAGCAAAACAAACGGAAAATGAAATGAATTATTATGTTGATTTCTTTAAAGCATATTCTATCATTTACGAGGTAGTTTTAAGTATTTTTTACGACACTCACATAACAAAATGTTAATGTTTAGTTATGTTTAGTTAAATTTAAAAACTAATGAATATGCTATTAGTTTTTAAATTTAACTTTACAAATATTGCAATCATCTATGAGTATATTAAAAATTAAATATTACTCCAGTCCATGCCAGTCGCGGCGCAGGGGCACAAAGTGTGACTGTAAACCTGACTGGTTGTGGGTTCTATCCCCACTCGAGGAGATTAAATATTTACTTCAATTTATATTTCCATTTCTTCGCTCTGGTGCCGAAGCAACATGCGGCGTTGAATTCTGCCACTCAACACGTCATGCCTCCAGAATCCGGCAGAAAGTGGGGAACGGAGTGTCTTAAGGTTCCCTCTAGGTTCCCTCTGCCTACCCTGCGGAATACAGCGCGAAGCTGATTTATATGATTTAAATATTATTATTACTACTACTACTAATTTATTAAATTTAAACAATAATTTATGAACATTTTGAAATGTTCTAAACGATAATTCCTAGTCCCAGTTCAGTTTAAGTACCTACTATTTAACTTTGATATTTATATATTAAAAGAGAATATTAGTATACTTGTTTGCCCTTTTAAAGTTTAATTTAATTTTAAATTGAGGTTAGGCAAGGCTTAATTAGCAAACGTTATACGATAAAACATACTGGCTTAAGCTTAAGTAATAACATTTTTAGAATTATTTAAGAAAAAACCAGCAATACTTCGATAGTTAATAGTTAGTAGTAGACGTCAGATAACGCACATCCGAATCTACCCGAAGAAATTTGGCATATAAATTCCTCGGGGAGCGTATAAGAGCGGTATCAGAAGATTTCTAAAACTACAAACAGAAACTGAACTACGGAAACGGGAAAAAACAAGTCTACGTTATTTTTACAGTTTTTATTTCTGTTTTTATGGAAAAGACAAGGCAAGCGAGCGTTCGGGTCACCTGATGATAAGTGATCACCGCCGCCCACGACCCCGTACAACACCAGAGGAGCTACAGGTGCGTTGCCGACCTTTAAGGTGGAGATAGACTAGGTTTTTGATGATACCCATGACATATCGACCTGGAAACACTGCCGCAGGTAGACCATTTCACAGTTCCATGGCGAGTGGAAGGAAGTTCCCACGAAAGCACAGTAGTGGAATGCCACGTATCCACGTGGTGTAGATGGATGTGTATTTTAGCTTGTGAAGTACTGAGCAGTTAGAAAATTCGGCGGCAGGAAACAGGCTTCAGGACACTCCCCATGATAATTGCGGTAGAGAAAGCACAGCGAGGTGACGTCTCTACGCAAAGCCAAAGTGTCAAGCAAAGTCCTCAATGATTTGAATGGCTCTAAGTTGTATGCGATCAAATAGTTCAAGCTAATACTGGGGTGCACCAGCCCAGAGATAAGAACAGTACTCCATATGAGGCCGAACCTGAGACACTAATTGGCCCTATGTATAGGGCCAATTAGTGTCTCTGCTGATGACTTTTACCCCATGACGAGACATTCTCAATATTTAAGTTATCGGCATAGCGATAAATGCTAGAATCCCCTAACGTGTCATTAATATGCAGAAGAAACAACGTAGGGGACAGCACCCAGCCTTAAGGGACGCCAGCGTTCACAGGCATGCATTCCTAGCAAATTCGGATAAGAGCGCTCTTCCACAAGTCTGGGACTACGCTACGCAACTGTACAAGAGTGCCAAAAAAAACGCTCAGGAGCACATGAACAGAGCACTTAAGGAGACATGTCATCTGGCCCACTCGACTTGTGGGTGTCCAAAGAAGACAGAGCTCGCCTAACATTTTTATGCCTGAATGTTACTTCAAGGATTGAGCTCTGGCCCCATGGGATCGTCGGCGTCGTTGTTTCTCGATCATCCATGGTCGAGCTCGAGGCAAAGAGAGCGTCCAGGAGATCGACTTTCCCTTTATCCGATAGTCCAAGATATTATTTCCTGTGCGTAAAGGCGCAAGCGATGGCTGGCTAAAGTAGTAGCCGGGTAGCTCTCAAGCTTCTCACCGATTTTGGCGATATGCTCAGACCTTGCTCTAGCAATTTGCCTTCCCCTTTCATCTTCTGATCTTTAGTAACCAGTGTCACAGCCCAGATCTGAAATACCTCGCGTTTGCTAAAGGCAGCAAGTTTGGAAGACCAAGGCTGTGATTTGCCACGATTGGCAGTGTTAGAAATAAAAAGTTCCAAGTCCTGCAAAACCACGTCGGCAACAGCAGTGGCATAGGTACTAGGATCATCAGAAGAGAAGCAAACCGACCCCCAAGGATAAAATGAGTAAAATGTACGCATCTTATAGTGCCAGACACGAGGAGTTGCGGGTGTTCTGCAACTGCCCCGCTTATTGGGCACGACATCGGGACAGCCCTCTCCACGTGATCAGTGATGTTCCACTTTTGTTTGATCCAAACCTACTGGCATTGTGCGCGGTAATTTGCCAAGTATCACGACCTCAGCGGAGGGGATCTGTGAGAGCATATCATCGATAGCCGATTGCATGTAGTCCATAAGTCAATCCGTTTCTGCATTACCACTGTGAGACCTGGACAGTCATCCGTAGACACGATCGTCCGAGTCAACACGGAGCCAGATAGTTGACAGGACCTTTAAAATTAGCAAGACGACGGAAACTTAAATCCTCCTTTACGAGCACAGTGACCCGGGCACGAGGCATAAAGTTATATTTTATTTTGTAGCCGGGGTGTTAAAGATAAGCTGTGTCGCTCCGTCGGGCAATCCGAGACTCCGTCAGAAATAACAAACTTCTTAAGATGGTGGTGGACGGCATTCAGGTTAAAGTGACGACTCCTGATGTTGCAAAAGTCCACGTTAAGCGTGATAGGGGTTGCTGTGGAACATTTGCATCGTTTGCCCTGTCTGCAGCAAGGACCTTTGCCATCCCTAAAATTGCTCCCTTCGACGGGCAGCCTGAGTTTGAGGACTCAGGGAGGGATTCTCCAACGCCGGTAGTGCTGGTATCTCCTGGAGTAGTTTATCTTTGAGTGCCGTCATATCATATTTCAGGAAGGGACCCCCATCCCAGGGGCACCGGGGCACCGGAGCCTGGCTTTACCTAATGCGAAATGCTATAGCAAAGTCACTACTTCATGCCCACAATATACGGAACAAAGATGCAGGCGGCTATAGTTTATACATCTACAAATATTAATAAACTTGAAGTGTCTGTCTGTGATTTCAACAAATCTGCTATTTCAAGTGCACAGAGTACAACTTGGATAGTTGTCGCACTTTTCAAAAAAAATATATTTAATAAACAAAATGTATTTGTTAAGAATAATGTAGCATGTATATGAAAACATAGGTATTTTATCTTTTGTGTAAGATAATTTTTGTGAACATAACCAATAATAGTTTTGATGAAATCTTTTTTTATTTGACCTTTTAAAGAACGGATTGTTGCTTATTGTGGCGGATAATTGCCTAACGTCAAAAAACTTTTATTATTAACAATCTGTTTTATTGTTTAAGGACTAATCAACATTATAAAATACTAGCGACCCGCCCGCGTCTTCGCCGGCTTCATCATTATTCGTTTAATAAACAGAATTGACTGTCAACTATAATGATTTCTAATATGATTTTTTATTACTATAATCAGTAATCTACGATTCGATCAGCCAAGCTGACTCCGCATCCAACGAAGAGATTGTGGAGATCCACAGAAGAAGAATGAAAGAAAGATGAATATCTTTCTTTTATTTTTCTCCTGTAATACCAACGCTTCGCTGCCGTATAACAGCGTCGTTAGCAATACTTCATTGTGTACGGCCAAACGTGCAGCTGTGCTGTCGTTTCGCCGTCTCATCAATAAGGATGCGGTGCGTTAAAATCGGGTGTTAAAACACCCGATTTTCTGACAAATCAAGGCGACATGCTAGCTCCTACTCGCACGCAGGCTGTGTGGTCTCTGAAAAGAGACCTTAAAGCCTCCAGCAAGGGTCCGCTCACATTTCGAAATTTCAAATTAAGAAAAATTTTAAAAATGTTGGAAATAGATTCTGTTATTTATCCTTTAGGTAACAGAATGGCAGTGTCCTAGCATTTTTGTGCCTTGAGTTTATTCAAATAACGATAACTTTTTTTAATGAACCGATTTTAATAAAACAAGCTGTTTTTGATTTTAATAAAACAAATGCTTTGCTAGGTTATAACAAAGCAATTGGTAAAAGTTGTAAGTACATCGGTTCAGTGCTTGGCAGATAAGAGTGATCACACATACAGACAGAACAAAAAATAAAAATTTGCTTTCTATTTTTATTTTGAAGTGTCCCTCTATCCATTTCAGTCAAAAATAATCAATGTAGAGACAAAATATTTTTACTATTTTATATATGTATAGATATTTATGTATAGATAACCAAGTTTTATATTCAATTTTTTTTTTATTTCATGTAACTCTATTTAAACACATCTTGTATAGAATCAATCAGGTTTCGATTTGTGTAAAATTGGTATTCTCAAAACGAACTCGTAATAATTATTAAGTGAATTATTATATAGATAAAGGGAAGAGCTATGCCTGTCTAGAATTATCATAGGTTATATATTTTATTCTAGTTTTAGTTATTTGTAGGGCGTACTTTGAAGAGGGCACAAGTAGTTAGCTCGGAAAGAGTAGGAGAGCGTTAATACATATTTTAAAGTGGCCCGTTAACTACAACCCTTGGATTACAAGTCCCCGAGCAATCCATAAAATGATGAAAAAGGATTTTTTTTTAAGTATGTATATTTAACCTACGTACTAACTGTGTGTATATTTAACCTACGTTAAAATTTAGTTAGTTTAAATGGATTTTAAGTGGTAAGATTTGAAAATACACAATAATATTACAAAGTAAATGAGTAGTAACGACCACAAGCCCCAGCGCAACAGGTTTTTTTTTTAGGAAAGGGATCTGTTTCAGGACACAATGTTTCATATGTTGATTTTAATCTACTTTCTATATAACAGAAACTTGCAGTTCCTCCTCCGAGCGGTGATGTGTTGAAGGGTCATTACCAACTAAACCAGTATTCCAGTATTTTGTATCTATTGTATATTGAGACCAGTCATAGTGCAGGGGCACAAATTGTGACTGTTACATCGATTGGTTGTGGGTTCGATCCCCATTCGAAGAAATTAAATATATATTTACATCTTTATTTTCATTTCTTCGCTCTGATGTCTTGCCAAAGAGCGGCGTTGAGTTCCGCCACTCAATACACAATGCCTCCAGAACTCGGCGGAAAGTGAGCAACGGAGTGTCTTAACACTAGGATCCTTCTGCCTACCCTGCTATGTGCGGGATACAGCGCGAAGCTGAAATTATTATTATCTGTTGTATATTAACTAACACTTGGAAGCTCTACTGAAATATGTTTAAGCTCGCATATATATTTGACAATGGTGGCAGACAAGATATGTATAGTTATTAGTTTTGTAAACAATGTTCAATGTAAAGCTTCTTTAAAACATAATTCGGTTTTGATAACTTATAGTATTATTCATAATGAACATAGTTGTAGTAGTAAACGACTCATGTGTCAGTAAGTATGTATGTATGTATTTATGAGTAGAAGAGAGCTTGTTTGAACGTGAACGCGGGTAACTGACCTCAAATCCTGGAGCAGGGCCTCGCCATGCGCGATGGTGGCGGCGCACGCGTCGAGCGAGGCTGCACGGTGTTGCGCGCACTGCTCCAGCGCGCGGCGGGCCGCCTCGGGGCTCTCGTCGGAAGCGTTCGAACCACCACCACCCCCGCGCAGCGTCTCCAGCCATTGCACAAGCTAATCCAAACATTTGTGGATTTAGATTTTTACGCGAAAATTAAACACATGTATTGGAAGGTAGGTAGAGGGAACCTTGTGTTTAGATACTCCTCTTCCACACTTACCGCTCTATTTTAACGACATTGAGTGCTGGAACTCAACATCACGTGTCTTTCTACCAAAACAGAAAAATAAAAATAGTTCATGGAAATCGCATCCATAATAATTGCATTAACAGTCAGACAAAATACTGTAAATAAATTTAAAAAACCCAAGAATAGTCCTTCAAAATTGTTTTCTTGATAGCCAGCCCATCCTTCTAAATATATAGAGTTATTCCATGAAATTATTCTATTTCATATACAAATCCGGACGTGTACAAATTGGATCGTGTATATATTCCTGTAGTTAAATCAGGAACAATAGGATATACAATGAGTCACACCACCACATCAAAATTTTACTATAACAGTTACTGCATTTAATATTATTGCAATAATTAATTTAATGAAAATGTTACTTACACACAATAACAAAATTTGTTTTAAAGTTAATATTTCTTCTTTCTCATTTTGAATGAGAAAGAAGAAATATTAACTTTAACTTTGTGTTATTTTTTTTATCTTTATTTCAACTAATAAACGAAAGAGCAGCCGCCATAATATGACGCCCTATATTCTTGTAAACAAAGTGCCAACTGTAATAGTCTATTATGTTTTCGTACCTCTTTCTCGTGCGTATAAAGGAGTACAGCAAGATCAAGGCGACGCCTCCTACGATCCACGCGTGCGGCGAAGGCGGCAACATGTGCCTCCAGTTCACGAGCCACACCCAGCACTTCTTCCGCTTCGCATTCCCCTGAACGAGCCAACTCTTCCGCAGCCGAGAGAAGCTTCTCGGCATTTGTGTATGTATTCTAGTTGGAATTATTTAAAATTATATTAATATATTCTTAAATAAATGTATATATATATTGTAGTAAGAAATATGAATATATTTTCAAATCAATATAGGCATTGTTAGCTATAAGTTCCGACAATATGTAATACAATACTTTTTAATAACAATGATCACCAAGGACATTATATTATGGTGTTGATTGCAAATGCTATGTTAGTACAATGGTTCTTATTTCAGTAAGCGTATAAACATAATAAAATATGTTTTTTTATTTGTCAACAATTAAATATAGTTCCGTAACACTATAATATGTTCAAAATTGCTCTTCTAACGAAAAATTTAATATATAGCTAATGAGCTAATACTTAAAGCTCTAGTAAATAAATTAACTTACCTGAGCTACATTTTCAAAATGTTCATGAGATTTCTGATACATTCGAGCTTTATGGAGATTTCTTCCTATGCCTGTGTTTTTCATTAAAAATTTTTCGCCATGATTCCCTAACCAATCGAGAACCTAAAACCAAAAACATAATAACTTCTTGGAGATGAAAAAATAAACAAATAAATTTAATTATGAACACATTATTAGGTCATTCTCAATAACCAAGGCCAGAATGCAAACGCGATGGTTGTGGATTCGATATTCACAATAGGGAATGCATTGCTTGCACTTCCCCGCTCTGATAAGACAAGCTGCGGCATTGATTTCTGCCGCTCAACCTACAGTGTCTCAAAAGTTTAGTGCAACGAAGTGTCTTTTCAATAGGTGTCCACGTGGAGTTGACAATTGATATATAAACATGTGTATTAAACATACTATACCTGTCGACAGTCTTCTTTATAAAGCAACAAGGCGAGGCGTTGATGCAACTTGAGGCGGGCTTGGTGGTAGCGCGATTCGAGTGCTCGATGGTGACCTAGTATCTGGTGGATGACAGCCAGCACGTGGTTGGCGCCGGAACTGTAATCCGCCGCGGGATCTCCGCTGCTTCCACCCGCTGAACTCACCGATCCTTCACTCTATATATCACAGTTGTTAATATAACATTTATTTTTATTAATTAATATTAATATAACATGAATGTTTTTTTTTCGATTTCTTACTAATAATGAAAATAAATAAATAATTTATCAGATAATTATTTTAACTGATACTTTAGATTACATTTTATCACATAATGAAGAATATTTAAATTAAATTACACATTACTTACTATATCGGCCGGATCTGTTTGATGACAAACTTGCACTAAATGGTCTAGTTGATACAGTAATTTTTTACTTGTAGAGTGAACCTGTTTAGTAGAAAAAATTAAAATAGCATACAAATATAAAAATCCAAACTCCAATACATTACAAATTGCAAGAAATAATATTTTCAGATACAGGAGTGGCGCAGGGACTCAAGCATGGGATTATAAACATGCCAAGTTGTGGGTTACTAGAGACAATTAAGTAATTATAATTTTGATTTCCTCGCTTTGGTAACAAAGGAAAGAGCGGCATTGAGCTCCGCCAGTCAACACGCTTGCTTCCAGAATTTGACAGAAAGAGGGGAATGAAGCGTCTTAACACTAGATTCCCTCTGCCTTCCCTTCTATGTGCAGGATACTAAAAAAAATGTTAATATTTTGAAGACATCATGAGTTCTGTCCCACTCTATGGAATAAATTATTTTTAAGACAAAGCACATAGTTGAGTTGCGGCACTCTTATTGGCCTTACCTCAGTATAGGCCTGACACATGTGTTCGTAGAGCTGCCTGTGGCGCTGCGCGTGTTGCTCGAGCGCGCGGGGGTCGGAGCAGGGCGGCGCGCCGGGCCCACCCGCCGCCAACTGCAGCGCCACCGCGCACTGCGCGCCCCAACCGCCCACCGCGCTCGCGTACGCCTCCGCCTTGTGGTGGAACACCACCGACAGAGACAGCACGGCTGAACGCTCTTCTAGACCTGACACATTTTTATATTATTATTTATTTTAGACAGACTTCATTAATGCTAAGTGTCCTTTGTTTCTAATATTACGTTTGCTATATAAGTTAATTGTTATTTGCAGTGGTATGGATTATATGTTTTTAATTAGTATTATATATTCTTTTTAATTTAATATGAATGATATATTATATACTTATAAAGGATCTATTATATTATTTCCAATAAATTCATCATGCAAAAGGAAATTGAGTAATGAAAGTTGTTGTTTTAGTTGAGAGCTAATAACTTTTACTATCATTTAATCAACGTTATCTAACCAATTTTAATGCAGTAATCTAGAATCAGGTAAGATGTTACTTCCGATCAAAAGCTGGTTATTTGATTTACTCGCTACTCCCTAGTCGTAGGTGGGAGTACTAATGAAAAACAATGTTGGCGAAAGAGGTGTTAAGGAGAAGGCGTGAAATTGGTTGTTGGCTAGTCTAACCCACCACCGTGGCGTCCCAAATTGCGATATAATAATATAAATAATAATATTAAAATTAAGAACACATACCAGCAGAGAGCTGCTTGTAAGCGCGCTCAAGTCGATGAGCCAGAGCAGTAATCTGAGGCTCGGCGTAGTGTCGTTTGTCGGCGAGGCGGCGCGCGGCCGCTGTCACTCGCACCACGCTCGGGCGTCCCCCACCCGTGCACGCGGCAGCAAACCTACACATTGAGAACACATTTAAAAAGTCAGGCGGCACAGGCGGGCCTCTGGTCCTGGGGGGCCGCCAAATGGCTGTTCTCTTGACCAAATCCTAGCCTTTGAATAACGCTTAGTGGGTACCTAAACAAATACGAGAGGCCCCATAAACAAATACGAGAAGTACAAGGATAAGAGCAACCTGTACCGGTTTATTTTTCAAATGTCTTGGTTTGCATGTAGTTCCAGTTTCGTGGTTTTTTTCCTCTTTGTGAAAGTACGTTTAGAATGCTACAGCCATCATATTGTATATGCGCAACTAAAATTACTGTGGCGGGTGAACTAGCTATTTATACAGGAATTGTCTGTGCTACCGATACGAGTGTAGACGTTGGATAGCCAATCAGATATATAACTAAAGAATTGTTTTAATTTTTTAGAGCGACTCGTCAGTCTGTCTGTGTTTTGAATTGGAGGAAAAGTTTCAAAAGAAATTCATTTCACTGTAGTTATTGAAGAATTTAGTAAAATGAAGACACGAAATATTAGATTCATATTACATAATATTATATTTTATGCCTTCATTTTTACCCGACTTGTAAAAGGAGAAAGTTATCAATTCGGCTGTATTTTTTTATATTTGCTACCTCAGAATTTTTGACTTGGTGAAACCATTTTGATGATTCTTTTTTAATTTGGAAGCCGGTGCTTCCCCTATGGTCCCATTTTAATTTGGTACACTTCTGACAATGTTATCTATGAGACAATCACCGCAATCTTAAATTTGCATTAAGTATGTGCGCGACAATTTGAAAAATAACTCAATATTTCATGCGAATCGATTTCGATGACTCTTTTTTAATTGGAAAGGTTCTGATTCTGATTATGGGATCCTAATGAAGTGGGTTTTATTTTGTTAAAAATTATTACATTGTTATATATTTATATAACATATAAATAAAGCATGTACTCAAAACTATATTTTAACTTTTTTTAAGTAAGTTAAGTTCTTCAACACATATTATTAATATTTCTTGTTTTATTGTCTTATGTTTATGCAAGTCTGATTCAAACGTCAATTACAAGATGTAAACTAATTAAACATATACAATAATTTGTACTCGAAAAAAATTGTGAAAGGACAACGGTCAAAAATGTATGGAGCCTGGGACCACCCTCCAATAGTAAAAGGATGTGTCATTGGACAGGTCATTTCTGTAGAAACAACTTTTGTTATGACAGCTATGTTGTGACACTTGTCTATTTGTAGATATAATAGCAATAAGTTTCGCGTTATCTTGTTGTTAAAGGTCAACATAAGCATTTTCTTCGAGTGAACATAAAAAAAACATATGATTAGCTGGTATTATTATGACATTTTGAGCACTATAAATAATCTATTCTATAAGATCTCTAGTCTGATACCTAAAGTACGCATGATTTAGGGATCGTCTACTGTAACGTCATTTAAAAATTTGTACCGGTGAGCTTGGGCAGGCGTCAGTGTGGGAAATAAAATATTACCATAAAATAAAAGTAGTATTAACAATAAAAAAACTATATATTAATTTTAATTATTGTTTATGTCTAAATGGACAACTGTGGGAACAAAGCTGCCATACAACAAAAGTTGTTGCTTTTAAAATGACATATATTTTATTGCTATTGGACGGTGGTCCCAATATGCCCATTGTCCTTTAAAAATATTTTTGCACTGAGGGCCTCATACAACTACTCCGGTCTGGGTCTCTGACATGCGGCGTCGACCCTGTTTTATACCAGAGGCCGGCAACGCGCCTGTAGCGCACAGGTGAGTTGCCGGCCTAAATGTTTATTACATTCATATAACCCTAACATACATAGACGAAAAAATATTAATAAACCATAACAAAGCGAAAAACTAATAATTTAATCAATTATCTGTGTTGTTCATAATAAAAATAAAAATGAATAGCAAACCCTTATTAACAATATGTTATTACGTTAATGAAGTATTACGGAAATAGACGTTGCGTAACCATATAACTGAAATAAAGCAAAGCCAACATAAATCAAACTGGATTTCACTATTTTATACATCCACTTCCTAATGCAATAATGTGCAATTACTAAGTATTAATACAGGTATATAAATCGTATAATTTCTAAAAGTACGAGGTGACCTTCTGTTAAACAACGAATTGTTACAATTAGCGCAAATAATTCACGCATGGTTTATCATACTAAAAATATACATTTAAAATTGTTGTACTCATAATGTATTGATAAAAAAATATATAGGGATAACTTTATGGTAAGTATTTAGATTAAACTTAGGAAACTTCTATGTGCAAAAAATACGGTACAGACTGAATGCACGTAGAAGTTATATCAAATTTAAATAATAAAGAGAAAAAGATGTACATATTTCCTGTTCAGTTTTACCTTGCATGTTCTTCTTGAAGTCGTTTAGCGGCGGCACACGATCGTCCTATTTCAACATATGTTGCCAAAAACGCTGTACGATGATTAACGATCCATTCCAGCATCTGAGGACATATTATTGTTAGATAAGAGGTTTTTAGTTAGAATAGAAAATTAATAATATAAAATAGTTATAATATACGGAAACGGAGTGTCTTAACATTAAGTTCTGCCTATTCTGCTCTTTGCGGGACACAGCGTGAAGCTGATTTAATATTTGAATAGATAATAAATATTGTTGTTGTAATAATTATGCAAAGTAGAAATATTTTTTTATATTTAAAGAATTCTTCATTATTTTAGTAAATAGTGTATTTTTATTTGATCAAATTCTTTTTTGTTGTATTTTTTATAGAAACATTATGTCAAAATTGACCTTCTCGCAGTCCTGTTCAAATAATCTTAACTGGAAGCACTGATCGAGTTGCATTTTCTTATGTTGCCATAGCTTGTGGGCGTGCGCATGCGCCGAGCGCACCGCCGACAGCTGGGCGCGTAGAGCAGCCGGTGAGCCGCAGTGGAAGGCCACCTCCGACGCCCCACTCGCCTCCGCGCAAGCTGCCGCCGCTGTCTCCAGCCGCTGGACCACGCGCTCGCCTTCACATTGATTATAACGATAAGATTTTAAAACTCGGACTTGCGGTTTGGAAACGGTAAACCAAAAAAAACAGAAGACAACACCAGGTTATACATATATCACTTATGTTAAAAAAAATGCTAATTCTACGTCTGAACTATGACGGAAATGCATAATATAGATAAAAATAATGTAAAATCAGTATATATGTTGCAATACATGACCTGTGTAAAAGTACATAGCTACCGTAAGCTGGTCGATGAAAACACGCCACTTATTCCATTTACACTAACTACATATATGTATGTAAGAATTCATACCACTAGAGCCAGAACACCGTAAACAATCAAAGCACATGTCTCTACGCCGACATGTTTCAGTGTATTGTGATTATGAAACATCGATTATAACATTCCAAAGAAACCTGAACAACGCGCATATACTTAATGTATCGAATAAGAAAACAAGTCACGCAAGTACGGTGTATATGATAATCGTGAAATAAAATAATCTTTGCAGTTTTCGAACTAATATGTATTATTTAGTACATATATTTCATATTATATATTTTTTACCTCGTATTTCTTTGCAATTAAAGAGAAATTTCAAAGCAATTTAAACTTGTGCAATATAAGAGGAAGTATTATTGTTCAGTATCAAACTTTTATACACCATATTTTAAACACGAAAATGATGTCTCATTTTATAACTTCATACAATATTCAAACGTAAGACACTATTTACATTTTGAGGTATTATAGTAACTGCACGTGTATAGTATAACATCTATATTTAAACTTTACCTTGAGTTTCTAATTCATCGACAGGTATTTTTGCTAGTCTTTTATTAATATCTGCATGAGCATCTATGGCCCGTCGAGCGCCAGTTACGTCATCAGCGAAATCTGCTCGAGCTACATCCTCTTGAAGGTCATCTAATCTATCTAGCAGTTCACCAGCTTGCCACATAAGCTCTTCTAAAGCCTGTTGTAATGTGCATGTATAAAAAAATGTATTTAAGGAAGGAATCATTTAAATGTGAAACTGAATAATATTTTACAATAATTTCAAGCAGTTAATAACTTACCAGTCTTAGATCTATCCATTGTGCATGGTCATATTGGAGAGTGCCATCTAAATCAGGTGTCAACTGTGAACTATCTATAACTTTGGGTAGTGCTTCTAAGCTAATCATCGTTGTCTGAAAATAAATACAATACAAATTGTTAGGGGCTGTGGTGAAACAGTATGTCGAGTAGTAATCGCGACGGTTGTAGGTTCGATTCCCACTCAGGGAATGAATATTTTCATTCTCTTGTGCAGGTAACAAAGCAAAGAATGACATTGAGTCCTGCCACTCAACACGCAATGTCTCAAAAATTGGAGGCAAAATAGGAACAGTGTCCTTACACTAGGTTCCTTGAACTTATAATAAAATAACCTACCCCTAAGCTTCTTTTCACAAGGTTAAAAAAAAAAAATACAATAGAAGTATATGACATACATATATTATAATTATTTTAATTGTGCCCAACATTATATATGAAAATTATAATTGTTAACTTTGCTTGATTTTACTTTACCTCAAACTTGTACTTATGTGCCCCTATAGTTGTGCGTTGCTTTTGCCAAAAGTTGTCAGGTTTTACTACAAGCGCTTGATGGACGGATGAAGAAAAGTGTTCTTGAAGTACTTTTAATATTGGTTTGATCGCAGCCCATGCTGAACCTCTCATATCTATAAGGATAGTAAATCCATGGGACCTGATGGAATCCCTATAAAAGAAAATGGTTTTATCTAGTAACATTTTAACAAATAATATATGTTTAAGTAAATATTTAATAAATCATTACCCAGGTATGCTAAAGAGATAGTGTAGCAAACGTCTATAATCATCTGGTGCAACTCGTTCGCGTCTTGAGTTGGCGGGGAACCATATAATAGGTCCCCCGCGCCGGTCCCGTCCGCCAGTGAGAGAAGCCACCCGCTCCTGAAGGAGGGGCAATACATCCAGGGCACGTGTACCTACTTCCATCCTCACTGGCCTTCTTCACCAAACCATCAAAAGGAGCCTATTTTTTCAAATTTATATAATAAGAATTACATATTATAAAAATAGCATTTCTTGTTAAGATGTATAGTGAGACAATGCATATTTGTTTCACTGTATTATTAGGAAACATGGAAAAAAATATAAAATATAGAAAGTTTTAAGCATAAAAGAAACATATGAAAATCAAAATTAAGATATATGACTGTCCAAGCAAAAAATATAAAAATGCTAATAAAAAAATATGTCTGTATAAAAACAAATAAAGTTATAATAAACATGTAAAAACTATGTTTAGTATTATAGCAATTAAATGTTATGTAAAAAAAATATATAAATTTGTGTATGTGATTTTCATAAGAATCTTAATTTCAGGCAGTCCTCTACTTAAAAAAAAATTAAAATTATTAAGTTGTTTCAAGTTTAGTCTAGCTATTCCTTAAACATAGGTAAATTGGCTCAGTACCTGGCATAGGCAAATTCACTTATCACAAGGCAAAGATGCCACAAAGAATTTACACAAAAAATCTTTCTGAAGCATTTGCAAATTTGGAGAATACCAGAAATATTTTTGAAGAAATTGATCTCCATTTCTTCAAAATGTTTAAATGTTAACAAAAATTTGTAATTTTAAAGTTAATAACAAAATTTGTGAGCCTATCAGTGATATCAAGAAAGTTGCAAAGCAATCTAGAATTAATAGTTTCCTTGAGCATAAAGTTAATTATTCACATACTTATTCCAAAAACAGTAAGGACCACATAAATATATTACTATTTCAAGAATTTATTTTTGATAATAAACCCTATCTTTTCTTATAAATGCAGTTTTTATTTTATTTTGTGTCCTTGTGGAATCTAACCCTTGGTTTTAAATGTTAACATATTTTTATTAAAGAAACATATTTTTAATAAAAAATATGTAAAAAAAGATTCAGTATTATAAATTCGAAAGTATTTTGTTTATGATAGGCATTCATTTATTTAATGTTGTTATAATTTAAAATTGAAATCTTTAAATATGATTTTGGTTAATAATTAATTTTATTTACACATAAATATAGATTATGAAAAAAATATTTAAGTAGCAGTGCAGAATAGTAAGGAAATCCTATTGTAAATTCACTAGTGTAAGTTATAATTTAGTTAGATATAATATAATAATTAATAATAAATATATAAAAATACGGTTTTCAGAATATTGAAAAAAAATAATATAATAATATCTTAGAAATATTCATACCGTTAAAACAATATATATATAAGACACATAGAATTTAAGTTATGTGCCTTTCATTACAAAGCATAAGACCAACGCCAACTGCCAAGGAAAGAATAGGGGTGTACGCCGTGTAAGCATCTAACACTGTTTACACAAAAATCCTCTTTCGATAGTTTTATTTATAATACTAAATAACTTGCTTCTTTTTAATATTTATAACACCTCTATTACAGACATTTAAATAAACGCCGATGACAAATTGTGGTAGATATATAACTACATGTCACAACAAATAACCTTAGATAGCCATCAATTTGAACTAACCGTGGTGACTCAAATATACCAATTAGTCAGGTATAAAAGGTTCGGCACACATTATTGTCACAGAAAATATTTTCACTAAGGCAAATGTAAAAAATATATCCATTTGTGTTTTAAAACTTTATAAAAACAGACAAGCTGGTCATAATGACACTCTAAGAACACCAACCATCCACTACAATGGCGCGTCAGGGATGTTCAAATGTGAAAAAAATCGGTAATAGTAACGAGTCTCAACGCTTAAATTATATTCTAACGATTCATGATACATCAAGCTATAATTATCTAAGCCATTAAAATTATAAAATATTTTTTTGTCTTGCGATAATAATAATTTTCTTTTTTTATTTTGTTAACAATTACATAACATTTATAAGAGAAAATGAATATATTTAAATAAAAAATATTGTATTTCTTTACAAAATAACTTGGTAAAGATATAAAAGCATATTCCGTTTAAAATGCTATATGAAATTATGATATGTATGAATTATTTTAGTTTTTATTAATCAATCAACTGTATTGCCATGTTATCAACAGCGAAATTCTTAATAGATCGAGTGCAACCTCATGTTATATACTTCTTGAATATGTTCACGATGGATTCATCCCGCACATAACAGATTAGACAGAATAAATTTGAGAAAAAAAGTGTTAAAATACTCCGTTCCCAATAAAATACTTCCGTTTCAAACGTTCCGCCAAATTTTGGTGTCACTGTGTGTTAAGTGGCGGGACAATATTAACGCCGCACCTTACCAGAGCGAGGAAATGATAATATTAAATAATAAAATGCATCAATAGTACGTCTAAAATGCTTAAAATGATGGTAATTGTAAGTGTTCTAGATACTTTTGTTTTACTCGAATAGTTTCAATCGAATATTTCTCAATTAGTTGGAGTGGACTTTACTTCTACGATTACTGGTGCCATACTTCTTCTACCAATTATCATTGACTACAAAATTATACTGCTTTTACTTCTTAGAAATACTCCTAACTTATTATGTAGCCATGTAAGAAGTATCCACGATATTCTATTACTCTAGTCGGCACTGCTAAGAAACCATTTCTAAATTTGCTATAATATTTTTATCTTAGACTTTCGTACCTGAATAAAATTTTATTAAGCTAAACAATTTTGTTAAGGTGCTAATTTTCTTATCTCTTATATTGCTATTTTATTTTCATTTAGATTCTATTGCTTTGGTACATAACATGAATGCTAACAGTCAGCCCAGTGTGAAAGTCTGTTCTGCGTTCGCTATAAGAAGTTAGTACACTATAAGTAATAAGTAAAAATTGACTTTGCACAGTTGCGTGAAGATCTGGAACATCTAAATAAGAACCATAACATACCAGATAAAAT
>DWAP01000581.1:0-20213 GCA_018230625.1 Heliconius eleuchia
ACCACCAGTACCAGGATGATCCTATTCTAGGCCGGGATCACACGGCACAAAAACTTGTTTGTTTTTGTTACTGTAAAATTTCATTTTAATAAAATATTTTAATTTACTTATGAGTTTATTTAACAAACAGCACACCTTTTACAAATTCGTTCATTATTTATGTTGTTATTTTTAATATGCTAGACCTATATTTTATTTTTATTTATTTTTACATTTAAAGAGATAGATTTTTTTATCATCTCGTAATATATGTCATCTCTTGTAATATATTTTCGTGTCACATGGTAATAATTGATTTATCTCATTTAAATAATTAGTGCTTTAGTTAGATACTAGTACACTTTTGTTTTTTACCTTCACGCTGTATCCCGCAGATAGGTAAAGGAAGGAACACAGTGCTATAACACTCCGTGTCCCACTCTCCGTCCAATTCTGGAACATTGCTTGTGAGTGAGTGTAGCATCTCAACGCCGCGCTTCGTATTATTGCATAAACTTGTTACGATTAAATATCCGAACTAAAAATCGAACTCGTGACCACTATACTACAATTAGCATAAATTTAAATTCTTCCCACCAAGTCAAATGGATACAAAAATGGTGCAACATTTGAAAACGGTCTAATAATCTAGTTTTATGCTGAGGCGTCATCTCATGAATATGCAGCGTGTGTCCGCTCGGAGATATTAATTATGCACGGTTTACGTCCGCTCTCGTTAAGGGTGGATGGTTTTCATTTGGGAAATATTAAACGTTTAAAGAAGATTCTAATTTTTTCCCAGTTTAGCAGATTAGTGTTTGTTCCTGACCTACTTTCGACATATTGTGTGGAGGATCAACGCCACGTGTCGTATACCAGAGCTGGGAAATGAGATTAAAATTTATATATTCAATAATTCTAATTTTTAGTGCAGGGGTTAGGCAATATTTTCATTTCTTCGCTTTGGTAACAAGGCGAAACGCGGTGTTGAATTCCGCCATTCAAATTGACAATGCTTCGAGATTTTAGCGGAAACAGAGAGTCTTAACACTGGGTTCCCTCTACCTATCCTGCTATTTGCGGGAAACAACGTAAAGCTGAAATATATATATATACAAAGATAGTTAAAATAAAAAAAATAGACAAAAATCAAATCTTCCAAGTAATTTTAATAGGGATTTTTTTCAGTTGTAAATAGCTAATAATATTAATATTATAAATAACTCCATTCAAACAAAACTGCCATTAAATAATATTGCAGTATATCAAAACATATAGAAAGATTATTAAAAAGTAAAAAAAAACGTATAATTAGAAGTAAAATCTTACCCTTAAGTAACTGTGTACCGTCGGTTTTAGAGACCAGATTTTAAACGTAGTGGAACTCTAAAGTGCTGAATGTTGAAAAAAATTGTCGCGCCGTGGCTTATAAAAATTTAACACTTGAATACACCACGTACTCAGATGTAGGGGAAGGATGTATGAGAAATGAAAATTGTAGAGTAAATAAGTAAACATTTTTATTTTTCATAAGAAAATTATATGTAAATTTTGAAAATATGTTTTATATTTTATCGTATTTTTTTTTTATGAAGTGAAAATAAATATTGAGAAAATAGATTTACTTCCTAATAGTGTAATAGTGTCATGTCAGTGCTTGAATAGCTAAGCTATTTTTAGGTAAATAAAGATACAAATATATATACAGAGAACCTGAAGAAGTAGCTACAATTCAACATATTTAAAGTGACATTTACGCTTAGGTACGTATTGTTTAATGATCAAATTGCTTTACTTTGGTTTCCATGAGGCGCGGTTTCAAATCCTGATACGTTAAAAGTTTTATAAAACAAAAGCAGGAAAAGCAAAAAAAAAATTGTTGCGTGAAATCATATCGAATCCATAGTTATTGCGTTTCAGTTGCACGTACTACATTATAGCAAATTTAAAATATTGATTTACTTTTCATTTAACTTTAAATATTAAGTGACTTTTCATTGAATATAAAATCTATAGTTTTATAACAAAAATGTTTCTTATTTATAAGATAATAAAGTTTAAAATGTTTAAAAACCACATGTCTTCGCGTCGCATGATTTCTCATGCTAACAATACCGTAGATCTTTGCTACGCCCATATTTCTATTTTATAGTCAAAGCGCGCAATACATTGCTTTACATACGGCAATCTTTAAAAACATATTATTATAAAATTTACTAACATAAGATTTATGAAAGTATACGTTAGCTGGACGCCGGCGACGAGGAGACGAGGGGACGCTGGCGCTTGTAGTGCAGTTTGTTAGTGTCTGTACACACAATGAGTGTGGATTCGATATCCGCTTTGGTGAATGATTTTATTGATATTGTTTTCGCGTTTCTTGATTCGCCACTTAATATGAAATATTCTCTACCTTGGCTACAGGCATAAGTTTTATGTAGAAAAAAATGCCTCATCGAGTTTAAATTATTTTTCAAATCCAAATAAATAGTATAACGAAATATAAGCATATTTTCAAAACATAACACATCAACCGGCACTAAAATATCGATATCTATACAACTATAAAAAAAAGATGATAAAAAAAGTATAAAAATGCAGATATCGTCGGTGGCCGCAACAATTTTAATTAAAACTGCGTCGGAACGACACTGCTTTATCGCAAACCACAGCTATCCAATAACGGCGTTAAAATAAAACCATCAAAAACCTGCACTATGACTATGGCAACGTGACAAAGAAATATTGAAATTAAGAAAATATTTTTTTTGTATGTCGTAGTGGTGCAGTCGATGGTGTGGTGGTCGTATGGTAAAGTACCAATCGTGGGTTTGATTTCATGGATTTAATTAAATTGGTTGGCAGAGGGAACTTAAAACATTACGTTTCTCACGCATCACTTATTTTTTGAGATATTACGTGTTGACTAGTGGCATTGAATGCCGCGGTTTGTGTTGTTACCAGAGCAATCAGAAATATAAAAATTTTAATGCTCAGATTGAAAATTGAACCCATAACGTCGAGTTAACGCTCAGACTCTGTGGCATTGCGCCACGAAGGCGATGATAAGCTAAAATATTTTTGTTTCACATATCTTAATGGATATATCTAGATATATCCATTAAGATATGTGAAACAAAAATATTTTAGCTTATCATAGCTAGATATATCTAGAGATATTTTCGAGGGGGGGCCTCGACCCCAGTGGAAATTGAAATATAATTATTTAACTATACAGTTGGGTCATACAGTATCAGTATATTGAATTATTTTTCAAATGCAAACGGAATATAAAAATTTCGCAACTGGCGTACCTATAAGAATTTTGACGTGGCTTGATAAGAACGTATGGCTCAATAACCGAAGCGATTATACGGTTTCCAAAAGCCGCGCGTTCGGGTCCCACAAAGTTATATTTTATAAACATTTTCTATAACTTTGTTTCTTTCCCTAATATGAAATAATATTTAAAAAATATGTGACGTTTTCGCACTTTAACGTATAAATTTCAATATATAATACATATAAGAGTTTTTTTTTATTTATCTATATATTTTCTCATTCCCATAACATGTATTTAGATATAATATGAAAATATATGTTCACAACGTTCTCCCACAATCTACTCCAAACCCCTTACATAAGATAAAAGTTTATAAGCTGTAAACCTTCTGATAACAGTTTTTACGTGCCATTGGAGGGAAGTTGCGTACCTTTATAGATTCACTTATTTGATCGTTTAATTCTTTATTATATCTGGATATAGCCCATGTAGTGGGTAAATTCCATTATTTTAAAAAGTTACCTGTAGAATTGTTTGAATTTAACATTGACATTAAAAATGCAAGTTTGTGTGTCTTACATAGACATTGGCGTAACTTAACGCTATATAATATATTTAAGCAGTTGGTATAAATAATATAGTTATGTTCAGCTGAATAATTTCACTTTAAGATCTCACTTTTTTATCCTGTAAAAAATCTACATACTATCTCTATTTAAGACAGACCAGAAGAAGTTTCTATGATATAACTATTTTAGTTAAAAGCCATTTTAAAGGTACAATTGTATATTTAACCCATTATATTATATAAATATCAATTATAATTATACATACGAATATAAAATAAAACTTTACACCTTAATAAAATATACATAACGAGAGCAAACTTTAAAAGGGTTATTCCTTGAGCTGGCATACTTTAGTTACTTAAGGCAGTTTTAATTGTTCTAAAGCGTCTAAAATTCTGTAATATTAATACAAAATAAGCAAATACCTTTGTTGAAACGGACAATAGCTCAGAAAGTTAGGTCATAAAGCTAGAACCAAGTTAATTTCACCACGACCTCTGGCGGCTGGCTTGAGTTGTAACATTAAGTAAATTGTAAACACAGCAACGTTAAGTTTCTATACAACTTTGTTACTTTACGTTACATTTATTAATATAAAGATGACGCTTTTTGGTTTTATATATAATTCGTTTTATATTTAAAAATCAGGCTTTACACTGTATGCTGCACACACCAGGGTGAGGTGGTGAGGTGAGGAGAGGGAACGTTAAGACACTCTGTTCTCCATTTTCCGCTGATTTCTGGAGGGATTGCGGATTGAGTGGTGGAACTCAACGCCGCCTTTTTGCCTCGACACAAGTACGAAGAAAAGGAAATATAAATTTAAACAAATATTTCATTTCCTTGAGTGGGGATCGTAGCCACAACCAGTCGCGTTTACAGTCTTACATTTACACTTTACTTAAATGACCATTCGTATATTTCCAGCGGGTCTCGCCGCACGGGGACCGCTAGTATACAGAATAAAGTGTAAAGCTGAAAAAAACCTAAACATTTATTTCTTTTAGCTTTACGGTATATCCCCACAAAATAGAGTAGGCAGTGGGAAATTGGGAACGTAGTGTATGGACACTCCGTTCCCATTAAGACACTTATCCCAGTATTCTGAAGGCATTGTGTGTTACTAAGAAATCTTCCTTAAATAAATCATAATTTATTAAGATTTTGAAGCCAATACTACTAACACAGGGGCACAAAGTGTGACTGTAAACGCGGCTAGTTGTGGGTTCGATTCTCACTCGAGATAATGAAATATTTACGGTTTACTTAGACAGATGTCAAATAACTAAACATTTTTCTTTTCTATACGATAATGACATCAATTCCCAAAACACTTAAATTATAATTTATTTAATGCATGTCTGTATAGATAACCAAAGTAAAATAATTAAACCATTTTTAGGGTTCTGTACCTCAAAAGGAAAAACACGGAATCCTTATAGGATCACTTTGATGTCCGTCTGGCTGTCTACTAAGATCATTTTACTTGAGATTGCGTTGAGGTATCAATCTGAAATTAATATCGGATTTTCGCAGTCAAGAAATATGAGCGTTTATGCATAATTTTTGCTTCATTTTCTGTAAAATTCACCGCGCAAAAATAAACATTCGTGTATTTCAAGCGCGGGGCCGCTAGTTGTAAATATATTACATTTTATTTTCTAAATTTTTCTAAGGTAACGTACTGCGTGGACATCCCACAATTGTCTCTTAAATTCTCAGAAAGTGAGAAACTGAAGAGTAAAAACATAAATGAACAAGTCTTTTAAATAAATTAACATTTACTCTATTAGTAAAATTTACTTAAAACATGGTGCAATTTAATAAATTATAGTCAATTTACTCAAAGGCGTGTTTGCAAGTCTTAAATATACTAAATTAAAGGGAATTTATTATGAAAACACGTTCTTCTTAACGACAGTTAATGGACCATCGTGTTTCGTTTTGTATATTTTTGAGTTAATGCGTTTCCTTTGTAAAATATGATGCCTTTCTTCATATTTACTTAAGTTTCACCCTCTATCCCGCATATGGGAAGGCAGAGGGAACCTAGTTATAAAAGTTTTCGTTCCCTACTTTCTGCATAATTGAGGAGTAATAGAGCTCAACGTCCTGCTTTGCTTTGTTACCAGAGCTAGGAAAATGAAAATAATTCATCCCCCAAGTGGAAATGGAACCGACAACCGTCACGGCTACGGTCAGACACTATGCTGCTGCGTAATTCGTATAGCCATATGAGCTAATGTCTCCATAATTTGGCGGTGTGAAATGTTGTGTTTTAATACTAGGATCACTAAGTCCACGTTGCTTTACATGGAATACAGCGTAATACTGAAAAAATAATGTTTTTTTTCACTGTTGTATTTGAAGCTGTTACCCTACTACGGATTTGACGTCGTAGCTTAACGAAACTAAAACAAAAATACTAAAAGTACAAATGACATCCGAAAGACACGACACTTCGAAATTGAAAAGAAATTGTATCTTTGAATGTTCCCAAGACTATGAATATTTTGATAGGCTTTGGATTGATGGAAATATATATTGTAATATACGGTTATACATATGAGTATATATTATCCTCAAAAAATATTACTTTTAACATAAATATATGTATAGCCTATAGGTAGGTCCATATCACACTTAATCGAACGCGGTTTAGGTTTTAATTGAAGCCGTCGTGGCGCAGCGGCATAGCGGCAGACTGTAAATACCTATTCAGGATTAAAATTATTTTTCCGGGAAAATGACAACATACTGAACAAATTCAACTCTGCGCCCCTGTCTACCAGATTAGAAAACTGATAATATATATTTTTTTAATTTTTTTTTTACCATTCGATAGAGTTGGAATTGAGCCTACAACCACATTTACAGTTAAACGCTATCCCGCTGCATCACGGACGCATCGACAATATTTTTTTGCTTAATACCTAAAATTACTAAAAACAATTTAATAAACATAAAGAAATTGTTATTTCTTTAGTACGTCTTACAAAGCAACGGTCCCACACAATAGGTCACGCGCAATTAAAGTATACACTGTGACTTCACCATCATAAAGTCACAGTATAATGTGTTATGTAAATAGAAAATTACATATTAAACACGTTTATTTTATTCTTTTTATACAACTTTTTTATCTTCACGCTTTTTCAGGCATATTGTATAAAGTAAGTAGAGATACCTTAACTTACAACACTCCGTTCCACTCTATCCGCTAAAATTTCGAGGCATTATGCATAGCGGAACTCAACGCCGCACTATATCAGACACGCAACTACTACTACGAATAGGTCATCTGTTCCTATCCTGCTTTGCTTAACCAAAATAGTGGGCTTTAATTTGGCGATCCATAAATAGTATTAACACTAAATGGAGTGTCGTCGACGGCAGTATTTTGGGCAAGATCGATTGATGAGCGTCTGGCGCAGTAATATCTGTATAGTGAATTTTAATGTATTTCACATTTGTGTATACATTTTGACTGTATTTTAGAGAGAAAATAAAGAGAATATAGTGAGTTGACTTTTTGTTCATTTGCAGTGGTACAATCTTACTGTATGTAGTTTGATCATGTAAATTTGGTGGGGAGTGGAGAATGTCTTGACTCTTGGGAAGGCAGAGGGAACCTTTTTTATGTTCCCCCTGCGGACCCTATTATATGCGAAATATCACGTACAGCGGAAAAGAAATCTATAAAAGTATATTTCTAAAAAAGTAAAATTCGCATTATTTTCCAAAGCATCAAATACCAAACAAACGAAGAATTTGTTGTATATATAAAAATATATATAGAACGTATACAAACATAAAGACAGACAGATGGAATTTCGCAATATAAATACAAATGAAATGAAAAACAGCAATAGCAGAGACAAATAAAATGTTAAACAATCCACGTCAAGTGCAAGAGACAATGCTGTGGAACCAAAACAAAGTGCTAAACGCTCGTCAGACGGCTGCGGACGACTTATCTACCATTGAACCTAAGTCTGGTATTCCTTACAATGATATGAATTGTCGTTTGATATGAACTGACGGCTAAACAGATTTATATCTGTGTAGAGATATGTGGGTAACAATGAAGCTGGTCGTGGCGCAGTGGCACAGCGAGTGCGCGACAGGTTGTTGGTTCGATTTTGATTTCCTTGCACCAAGGCACAGCGCGGCGTTGATTTGTTCATCAATCATATTTTTATTTTCTTGTTTTGGTGACGAGATAGAACGTGGCGTTGAGTTTCATCACTCGCCACGCAAGGTTTCGAAAGTTGAGCGAATAGTCGGGAACGGAGTGTTACCCTATGCGGGATACAGCGAGAGGCTTAAGATTAAAGATAAAAGATAGTTGTGAGTTTGAACCCATTTTTGTATTTGACTATTCTATTTAGACTTATACCAGAAGGGCTATAAAAATTTTATGCCTATCTTTCGATGTGAAATACAAAAGCATGAGATAAAACAACTTTATTTTCTCAACAGAACGACTGCTACTTCTATTAATAAGTCTTTAATGGAATTAAAAAATCTTATTACTCTAAAAACAATTTCGAGCAATTTCTTTCGTAAATTATATAAAAATATTTGATGTTATTTCAAATGGATTGGCTCCAAGTGTACGGTCGCAGAAAGCACCAGCAAAAATGAAAAAGTAATTATTAGATAGTGGCGATTTTCTGTTATTTTTTCAATGTGGCGCAATTGCGGCGGCTTAAAGTAATATTTGGCTATAACAAGCTAAAGTCGTGTGTTCAAATTTCATTTGAGAGTTCTTATTATTTATAGACATATTCGCTTATTTGACATTTTTAGGGTTCCGTACCTCAAAATAAAAAAAGGAAACCCTAATAGGATTGCTTTGTTGTCCGTCTTTGTCTGTCAAGAGCATTTTTCGCAAGATCGCATACAGTCCATTACAGTACAAAAAATAAAGTTTCTAAGTTAACGCTATCAAAATATATGAGTAGTAATGGATCGTTATTGCTGCATTTTGCATGAAATTCGCCGCATATTTCAAGCATATAAGGTTCTTACTTCCCGTGAAATTACACTTATGAAATCTGGCAAAAAGTGAGCACTAGCAGTGTAAATAAAATACAAAATTCAGAAAAGTTAAAATTTATAGATATTTTGTAGAAAATATTGTTGATATGAAATTGATACGGAACTCTCAGTAGCGAGTAACTAACTCGAATTTGACTGATTTTAATGTTTAAATAAATGAAAAATGTCAATATATAAAATGAGCGAATGGCAAAAGCGTTGGCAAAGTGGAATATAATTTGACATCAATCTATTTTGCGCATTTTTGAAATATGTAGAGTAATGGTAGCAAGAGCCCGCTCCACTATGCATTTTTAGTCCGCTTAAGATACATCATTTTATGGTGGACTTTATCACTTTGCTTAATTAGACAAAAAGGAGAAACTAAAACGATTTTTTAGGTTCACGCATATTGCAAGGTAGGCAGCGGGACCCTGGAAACCTAGTGTTAAGACAGTACCTACGTTACCGTTTAGACACTTCCAGTAAAAAATATACCAGAGCAAAGAAATCAAAATATTTAAATCCATTGAGTGAGAATCGGACCGCAGGCGCAGCCGTAGCCGCAGCCGCTTCCTCACGAGCGCATTATAATATGTTTTTATGAACGGCATATATATATATATATATATAATTTAATTTATATAATTTTTTTAATTTTTAAATTTTTATGTTTTTCATGTCTATATATCAATAGAAGAGAAGAGCTTACGAAATCTAAATTTAGGCAAACAGTCGGAAACAAAAAGGGTTCACCATTTTGTAACCGCAGTGAAGTAAAACATTTGATCTGATTACAGTTGGACGTCTGGTAACTTGCCCTATATAATCCTTTTGACTGACAACAGATTACTAGCCATTGTTCAATGTTTTATATTGATATTTATTTATATTAATAAATATTTTAAAATAATATTTTTTTATAGATTTTCGCTTTCTTTCGCATATATGAGGGTATGCAAAGGGTAGCTAATGTCCATCCCCTAGTTCACAACCAATTTTCGAGACATTGCATGTTGCACGTGAAACGTGAATGTTTTATTGAATGGCTGATATTTTAGCTATGGATGTATAAATTCATTTTAAAGTGATAAAGTTATGAGATCACGAAAGTAATTCAGATGAGAAAAATAATTGTGTAGTAGGATTGTAACGGGACAAGATATAATAATTTATAGCAGCTAATTAAAATAATTAAATCCACATACAGAAGGATGATCCAGATCTTAAATGACTCGGGAGGTAGAAATCGGTAATTTCATATTCCGGTCACAATCTTAGAAGGCTTAGTACTAACACTAACAGTCTTGTGTACTGTACTAACAGTCTTGTGAAGCCTATAATTATAATACAGTTTTAATTAAAATAGTACGTGATTGTATATCGATACGGGGTCTGTATAAGGAACTTTGTGATATTTTACATCTATATTTTACACGCCCAGTTAGTACTCAACACTCATAATAAAAAAAAATGTCTCTCTTTCTCTCAATTTAAAATTCAAAATTATAGCATCAACTCATCGAGGATCCTTCAGATTTTGTTGAAAATCCTGCAAAAAATTCTCATCTGACGTAATGAAGTGGTTTTAAGATAATCTGTTGTCGATAGGGGGATGCTGTACGCTTGAATATTTAATACTGTGGAATACTTCTTTTTTTTTCGTAAGTGCATTACGTAGATTCGTATACATTTTTATTGCTTGTTTTATTTTTATTTATTTAGTAAAGTACTAATTTATACAAGATATTTCAAATTTATAGTAGTCGTGATAATGTTATATATGTGTTTGTTTATTGGCCTCCTATTAGATTTATATTTGGTCATAACACGTTTTTTATATTAGATAGGGACCGTCGTGGCGCAGGGGTACAAACGTACGACTGTCAATACAACGGTTATGAGTTTGATTTCCACACGGTTGAGTGAAATATTTAATATTTTCATTTACTCGCACTTGTAACGAGGCAAAGCGTGGCTATGAATTCCGCCTCTCAACACATAATGAGTCCCATTAAGCCACAGCGACAATGTATTCTATTTTATATATTAAACCATAAAAAAACTTACATCATCAGATATTACACTTAAGGGGCTTCAAGAGTTGAGAATCGAGTGGTCACTTATTATAATTAAATGAGAATATCGATTCCATCATAATAATATCAGGACATAATCTCAGCGACGTTCAGCGGTCGGTAAAACAAGAGAGTCCATTGTCAAGTGCTGCATCTAGAGATAGTCTCTACAAATGAAATGACCACGCTCTCCGCTTTCATAGTGGCTCTTATCTCATTGTAATAAGTAAATTTGGAATGCAAAAGAAATCTTTGTTGATGATAGAGCAGGCACGCTAGCGAATTCAGGTTGGATATTGGAAATTCAACTTTGTGGCTCGATTTTAAGGATTTGAGTAGAGTTTGCGTTTAACGATGTTTGAGCACTCAATGCACTCTTTATCTTAGATTAATAAGGGGGTTTCAGTAGGGTAGGGGAACAGGTGTCGGAAAGAAAAAACAATAGATGGAAGTCATTTTAGAACAATTGGTGAATAATTGTATTTTGGATGCAGTAGTGTCACAGAGTGTCGAGAAGAAGTGAATTTTTTTTAATATCATCACAATGTATAGTCATGATTCTTTTTTTTTTTACTTTTAGAATACCTAAAAAAATATTTTGAACACAACCTTCTATTTTTTGATGCATTGGTCGGTATTACTGTAAAAGTGAACAATCCGGACCAGTGAGCGCTTAAAAAAATTATCGATAGTTTGCAACAACGCGGGAGAAGTTGCTAATATAACGAAGCGTTAATATAACGAAGTTTTTAATGTTACAGTGACATATATATATTTTTAGTCTTATTCGACAAACATTTTATGTTATTTAATCGTAATATAAATTTAAATATTATGTTTCTTAACAAATATATTATGAAAAGAAAAATTGGAAAATGAGACATAAACAATTATAAAATTGAATTAATTTTAAACTAAAAAAAAAGGAAGACTTTTAAAAGGAATTGTAAAAATAAATATCTTTTAGATTTTTTCTTCAACTTCACCCTTTATCCTGAACAATAGGATAGGTAGAGAAAATGTAGGATCAAAACACTTTGTTCTCCCCTTTCAACGTGGATCGGACATTGGGAACATTTATTATAGGTACGATAACACTTTGGAATGATTATTTGGACATAAAATGAGGATTTTACTAATATATTACTTTTATAATTTATTTTTTTATGAAAAAGACAAGGCAAACCAGCGTTCGGGTCACCTGGTGGTAAGTGATCACCGCCGCCCACGACCTCTTATAACACCAGAGGAGCTACAGGTGCGTTGTAGGTGGAGACACTGTCTAAAATATTATTATTATAATACTAATATGGATAAGTCGCATTCAACATGCAATGCTTCCAAAATTTGCCGGAAAGTGTGGAACGGAGTGTTTCAACACTAGGTTCTCTCTACCTATCCTGCGGGATACAGCAAAATAGAAATATGTAGGTAGGCACTATCCATTTTCGCAAAATGTTCCTATCGTAATTAAGATCATTCACATAGTGTCATTAGATGACATTTTACTCATTATCGAAGTAGAAGCTGCAATCAGGATTATTGTGAAAAGCGTACTGGTATAGGGTGTTTACTCTATTCCTTTGTTTCATGCGGGCAATCGAACAAATGGACGTCCTTTCAACTAGATGTGAATATATATGTACTCATATTTTATACGTACGTACATATATATTATGTAAATATGATGGTAGATGAGATTTTGATGGTTTTCGAGCATCTTTGAGCTTGAGCGTTAACAAAGAGAACTAAGTAAGAAAATCCATATTTAACTTATACGTATATATTATAGCCAAATTTTTATTATAATTTTATATAGCATACCAATTATTATGATGCTGTATTACTGAAATGTTTAATCTAAATTCGTTTAATTGTTTTTAAGTGAAAGTCAGAATATTACTTACTATGATTATTGGGATGTATTAGTAATTTATATAACAGTATAACTTTCATAATTCTGTCATCCGTCACCTGTCGACCAATCAATGATGTCTGTAAGATTGGCTGACGAATGACGAATGAGAGATGACGGATGACGCTCCTGAGAATAAATGATCGATTTGATTCTATGATCATTGCGTCCTAAAATAAATAGTAAATTTAACTAACTTGTAAAAATCTAAAATTAGTAAATTTAACTAGTAATTATAATATTTTGTTAAAAACAGTTATGGGTTGATATTGAACATGGGAAAATGTTTGTATTAAACCGATAAAGACCCTTGAGATGTCCTATAATTGATGATGACCTCATGAATCCTCTAGTGAGATCCACAATATTAGATGTGGTCAATGTAGCTTACATTCTTTACTACTATAAATTATTATATTTAGGACGATTTTCTTAATAAATATAGAGGATTATTTTCTTTAAACAAAACCAATTTGTACAATACCATGATAAGCAAATCAAGACATAAAGATCAAATTATAAATATGAATAAATGTATGCAATACGAAACGCTTCTCTTTCTCTTTCGGTACAATAATTAAACGATAACAGTTACAAAGTTCGGAACTGCAGAATGAAATGCAAATTGTAGTTTGCAACTGTGAGTGCTATTCTGCAATCTTGTGCACTTGTTAGATATGAACCTATAAAAGTTAAATGTCTGTGTTGTTTTACTAAATTGCACAGTATATTTAATTATGTACTAATAAACTTTAAGTTGCCTTTACGTATTTTTTCTGCATAGGCGAAATTAAGAAACTTAATAATAAGCAAACAATTGACATAATTTTTGCTGGTAAACTTGATGGTTATGAATTTGATTTTCACTCGTGGGAATTAATTATTTACAATTTCTCGCTCTGGTAACGATATAAAGCGCGGCGTAGAGTTCTTTCTGCCACTCGCAATGTTTTGAAAATTGGGCCGTAGGTGGGGAAAGGGACGTTTTAATTCCAGGTGTATAACCTAATATATTTAAGCCTATTACATTAAAGCGGGATACAGCGTGAAGTATTTTTTTGCCAAGTTGGTATTTACTTTTCGCGCAATTAAAAACATGTGGAATGTGATCCGTCGCCACTTGACACGCCAACGGGGACCCACTGGTGCGCGTGGCATTGGGAGGAAGCCCTAGTAGTGCGCTTTTGCACGTGACGAATGGAATGTTGCAGCCTTTGTAATGGCTGGCAGTGGTCGTTGCGAGCAAGCCCTCCATCATGGACCTCCCTGTTTAAGATTTAAAGAATGACAAAATTTTAGCTCTCAATTCAGTTGTAAGTTTTTATAAAATTAGTACAGATAAAAAATAAATATAAAACCAAGACAAGACTAAAATCAACTTGATCTTTACATTATATAATTTTTTAGAGCGCTTCAAACCTCAAATTTTTAACCACAACGAATGAAAGACAAACTAAATAAAAAACACAATCCCATCTCCAAATTGGATCTTACAAAATAAAAAAAACTTAGCTAACGTTTTTCGCAATAAAACGAATTGTAATTTCCTTCTTAAAAATCCAAAAGGTAATTGAAAGATGGTGGATATTTTTAAACTCGAAAAACTCCTAACTGTGGCAATAATTGAATAATCACAGGAGTAACTTCGTCGGCAACCGCAATTTAAATTAAGTCTAAAGCACTAGAATGAAGCGTTTAGATTTAAATTACATTTTATGAAGTGCATTAAAGTATGTATTACTTTGTTAAATTTTAACAATATTTGTATATATTTGTATTGTATTAGATATGAGTTTGATTCCCACTCGGAGAAATTTATTATTTTCCTTTCCTTATTTCTTTCTTTCTAATAAGACAAATTCCAGTGTCGAGTTCCGTCTCTCAACAAGCAGTATCTCAGATTGTTGTTCCTACACCAGGTTCTTTCTGCTTACTCACCCTGCTATACTTGGGACAAAAGCTACAAAGCGTGAGGTGTTGTAGACTGTTCTTCTTTCTTATTTTTGCTGTATCTTTGCACAAAGCAGGGTAGACAGATTGAGTCTGGGAACCTAATGTTAAGATACTCTGTTCCGATGAAGGCACTTCAGCTTCAGCCGAATTCTAAAGTCATTGTGTCATAAGTCGCGGAACTCAAAGCCGCCTATTGCATTGCCCCGTTACTAGAACACGGAAATGAAATTATAAAATATTAAATAATATTTCCTCGAGTGGAAATCGAGCTCTTGGCCTGTAGCGTTAACAGTCACCCCCGCGCCCTGACTGCCCTCGTCACTCGATCTCATCATCAGTTACCAGAACAGATACAATTATACATATATCACACTCGCAACATATCTTACATGGTCAAAACGAACATACCTACTACAAGAGCTGTAGGTCGCAACTCCGTTTGCGTGAACTATAAAACGTAACGTTTCCTTGGTAATTTCTGTAAAACCTCTTGAAGTGTTTCCCAATCTTCACAATTCCCAAGATCTACATACCAAATTTCAGCATAGCCTTATTTAAATAAATGAATTGAAAATAATGTAAGAAAAAAAATTGTACCACACAACCGCCGTTAAAAACAATCTGTGACTCTGAGTTAGATTTATGCAACTCTGTTCAGCTCCGAAACTTGAACGACTGCCACTGGAAATGAAAGTTTTCATTTTTTGTCGAGCAAATTAGGTATTTTGCTTAAACCAACTTCGTATATTATACAAATATTTTCGTGTAAGTTTTAAGATGTAGATTTATATACATACGGAGGTTATGTATATAAATATACATCTTGTGTAATGTTATTTAGACGATTCGTTAATATTATGAAACTTTTTATTATTAGAGGACAGACAAGATGTGACTAATTTGATGGCTGTGGATTCGATGTCAGCTCGGGGAATTAAATATTTAAGCAATTTTTATTCAGTCCTCTCTGAACTTAAAACGAATGTTCCCAATTCCAAAGACGTGTTTAAATATTTGGCCATCACTATCAACTTCCGTATCTATTTTCTTTTTAGTGATAAATATTGCACAATAAAGATCCTGTTGACGATACCGATCCCACAACCGTTGCGGTGCTTCATCACCATACACCAGAGCGGGGTATAATGCAAATAGATTAATATAATCACTTCTCCGAGTGAGAATCTAACGCATTACCACTGCGCTTGCGGCTGTAAGACTCCGTCGCACTGTGCCATGATGGCCTGCCCTATTCGTAATTAATTAAATTCATAATTCATAGTACTTGAACCTAATTCTACAAGTAAATATTGTCGTCTTCTTTTGAAAATATACATAAGTACTATAAGGATATTGCATAAACGATACAGAGGACGACTCAGCCTATTACGGGTACTTGACTTTTTAAACATATAATATTTACATTACTTTTCCCAGGCACAACTTTCAAGAGGCAATATAGGCCGTATTGGATATTATTGTTTTTCTTCCATTTTGGTAAAAAATGTGTTTTAGTAGTAATCACTTTGGGAATCGGTGGTAGTAATTTTATTTTTATTATTATATTGTTCATTAGTTGCAAGGTATAATGTAAAAAATCAGTTTGTTCTACACATTTCATCTGTTAATAGCGTGCTAACGAAGCTGCGTAAAGAATTAACTACTAACCACTAGTAAGAGGAATGGAAGAAATTATATTTTTATTTAATTAAACTTCAATTCATAATCATTAATTCGAAAATAGAATAATCACATAATAGTTTTAAAACTTCATGGACATCAGTTTCATACTACGAAAATGTTGCATTGTCAAGGAATCTGAACATGTTTCCAGTTCAAGAAAACCAGAGTACAAAAAATAAAAGGTTTCTTTGTATATATAAATTAATACAGGTGAAGTGTTCGCCCAATTTTCAAAACATTGGGTGTGAATAACGGAATTGAACACTGTGTTTTGTCTTATTCTCAGAGCCAGGAAGAAGAATAATTGAAATAATTTAATGAAAATAATTTCGCCAAAATGTGAACCGAACCAACAACCATCGCATTTGCAGTCAAACACCATGCCGAAGCGCCTAAATAAACAATTTTCATTATAAATAGATCTAACTAAATTTTCCATACACGTTATTGGTAAATTCAGTTTATAGTGACGGATACAAGTTGCAAGTGGAGCTGAGGTAAGTAATCTCGAGCAAGGAAATGACAGTCGCAGGTGCGCCTCCGACGGCAACTGCTAATAGCTTTTAGACAGCAGAGCAGTGATGCGCTTTAGTTTATATCGATGAATTTATATTATGGAAAAATAATATTTTATCTTTTTGTTATGTTAAGAGTTTTGTGTAAGTGATTTTTAAAAATTATTTTTTTGCAGCTGTTCACTGGTAGGTTTTCCTAATGTATTCCTAATATTATATAGCTGTGTAAAATCAAGACTACCCTGAATGAGAAGAAGCGCCGTGTATCCCAATCATTAGCTTTGATGTTTTTGCATTTTTTTTTTAAATGTTGATTTTTTAAATTAATATTCTTTTACTTCTCACTAGAAGTAACAATATCCTTAAATTTAATCTTAACTTTGTATGAAATTACTACAGGAAAGGCTACTAGGCCAGTAAAATTTCAGACACTACAGATTTTGTATTTACAACAATTATTAAAAATAGCTAGGGCATGCCTATATGTAGTATTAGCGGAACTTTTACACTGTTTTTGATGTCATTTAAGCATTATATTATTTGTATTCTATCAACTTATGACTTACATGTGATTTACTAATCGTGATATATTGTATAATAATATATTGTTTTTTTTTTACATTTTGAGTTTGATTTCCCGTCAAAATTTCCAATAGAATTAAATTATTTTTCTCGCTCTAGTATCAACACAAAGTGCAGTAATTATTCCCTCCACTCAACGTGCTAGGTATCAAAAATTGAGGGGGAAAATGGGGAATAAAGTGTTAACGCTAGGTTCCCTTTGACTATCCCGCTTTATGCGGTACACATTAGTACAATACATATATATATACTATATTTTCTACGTCATTAATATATTTTAGTTTGATATTTAACTAAATATTATGTGATCCATTCAGATACCAATTGTTTCGACTTTAAATATGAAATCGACAGTTAATTAGATGTTTGGTTCCGTATAAATTTGTATAAACACAGCGTTCCCATTCTGAACAAAATGATTAATAATTCAAAGCTAGCGCAACACCGCGAATTGTAGCATTTCAATTAATTATGCCATAATTTGCTTGAATACATTTTAGAATTCATAAATTAAATTATGTTAATCTTGTTTTAATATGTGGCTTTTATTTTGAATATTAGTTATATATAATGGAGTTATTAATATGTTTAAAATATTCTAAAAAATATACGTACTTTATGATTGTGGTGCAGTTGTGACTTTGTGATTATGCACGACGGTTGTAAATTTGGTTCCTATTTAAAGTTTTTATAATTTGTAAATTTTTATCAAATTTTAGTTACACAAACGTCACTACAATTCAACACTTAGCATGTCACTACTTTTAAAAAGAATGTTACTATTTTTCGCGAGATCACGTGGTGAGATTTGTAGAGTACATAAGTAAAGATCAGATGGCTCTCCATCTATTACTACTTTTTCACACTTCGTTCCTGTACCTTTTTTGCTATACTAGTAACTCAAAAAAATCCTCACAAATTAACGTATTTATTGATCAATCAGCGTAAAATCATCGATAAATACCCACCACTAAACACAAAGATGACATACAGTAATGGTCGATTTGTACAGCCAGCTGGTGCGGAATTAGCGTCCGTATGCTCTTGAGTCGCATGACCATTACGACTTGTAATTTAATTAAGCAATTATATGCCTTACTCCGATAATAATAGAGTACTTTTAATTCAAGTAAACCTAATCGTTACTGTTTATTATGTTATTAGAACTGTTGTAGATTAGCCTGAGTAAGTTGTATTGCGAGTAGCTTAAGTTGCGAAGGGTTGAACTTAGTTGCAGCTGGAATTGCAGAAGTATGGAGGGAGTGAATGATCGAGTATTACATATATCGTCGCCGCGGACTGTAAGCCCGCTAACAAGCTATTTAGTAAATGATTAGCAACAGATTAAAAATAATTTAAGAAAACCAGTCAAGTGCGAGTCGGAATCGCACATCGAGGGCTCTTTACCAATTTCAGGATCGTAGGCCAAACAGATAGTAAAAATTATAAAAGTTGCCAAATTTAAGATTGCGGCTGTAAGGATTAATTTTATTGGAAATTAACCACAATTATAAGATTTATGTTTGTAATTATTTTTTACTACGATGTGCTTATAAAATTTATATTTTCGGATTGTTTCCTTATTTGTAAGTTTTTAATTTATTTTTTTAGCTTTATATTGTATTTCACACGTAGTAGCATTCACACTAAGACTACTACTACCGTTATGCCGAATTTTGCGTTCATTACATGTGGAATGGCGGGACTTAACGCTGCGCTATGCCTCGTTACCAGAGCGTGGAAATAAAAATATTAAATTGCTTGCAATATATGTGTACTATAATGTATAAGTGTTATATATTATATATTTGGTTTTATAAAGTCCTGACCAATTGTGGTGCAGAAGCACAAGCGTGCGACTGGAAACGCGACAGGTTGTAGGCTGGATTTCAAATAGAGGAATAAAAATTTTAATATTTTAATTTCTTTACTTTGGTGTCGAGGTCCAAGCACAGCTCCACAATTTGGTAGAAAGTAGGGTGCGAAGTGTTTAAGCACTTGGCTTCTTCCGCCTTCCTTCTTCATGTAGCAGACATGCAGCATACAGCGTAAAGCTGAAAAAATAGACTGTACGTGAATTCCAACCCACAACAAAAGCGAGCACTATGACCCTTTTAATTTCGTGCGAGGATATAACAATGTTGAGTTATTTTAAGTAAATCTTCAATTTGTGTAATGAATAATTTTATTGCCCATAAAATTTTTAGTGCCGATGTTGACGACTGAAAACTCGTAGCGACGTCAGCTTGAAGCTCGGTAGCTCTAAGTGATAATGTTATGATAGCTGAACTCAGCCCATTACGTCTAATTAAATCGTACTACATGAAACCGCTTCGTCTTATATTTTTATGTTAAAATAGCAATTAAGAATCTATGCTGGTATTATTAAGCTAAAGTGTTTCTTGAGTTCAATGCGCTTATTTCAGGAACTGATGATTCGATTGAAAAAAATATTTATATATTGGATACTACATTTATTATGGAAAGGCATTGATACGCATATATGTACATATATTTTTTTTTATTTGACAACAGGAGCAAGGCTACATGCAGGTAATAGATATTATTCTATAATACAATAGTAGGGTAGGTTCTATTTCCATTAATGAAAAT
>DWAP01000582.1:0-20209 GCA_018230625.1 Heliconius eleuchia
TGAGTTCTGCCACTTAACACGCAATGCCTCCAGAATTCGGCAGAAAATGGGGAACGGAGTGTGTGTGCGGGATACAGCGTGAAGCTGATTTATTTTTATTGAGCGGAAATTTGGGAACGGATTGTCTTCACACTATGTTCTCTCTGTAAATCCTGCTGTTCATGATATAAGCGTGAGGTCGCTATTCTTGTTATTATATACTAAAGTTTATGTAAGAATGTGAATACATGCATTTAAACATATAAAAGAAAATTCTTGTAATACTTTTGATTTAAGCAATGTAAATGTTATTTATTAATTCGTTATTTGACGTCATTATTAGGTGACAACAGGTCATAATTATATTTTATAATGTAAATGTATAATGATTTATTAATAAAACATTATTATACATTTTATATAAATTTTTGAATTGTCCGAAACAATATTTAAATTTAAGTACACACGGCTCAAATGGATCTTTTTATAATTATATTATAAAAAGATCGATAATATATTATCGCTTTTCTCAATTTATATTGCAATGTAGATAAAAATCAACTTTTTAGATAAAAAGCAACTTTTAAAACTTATTACAATTAAGACGTATAAACCTGACTGAACGTTTAGCTGTTATAAACAAAATAAAATAAAATAGTTATTTATATTTACATAAAATTAAAGTTGCCCGCTGATAAAACAAGTCATTCACAAATTATCTTTTTAGATAACAAGCAATATTTACAATAAAAAAATAACGAATATACAAATTATAATTTTAAACTCGAGCGACACTCATATTATGTTTTATATGAATTACCAATATTGTGAACCTAAATGACTCATTTAAGATGCAGGTGTCACTTTTTATTTGTACCTGTCATGTTATATTATTTAATTCTACTCCTACTTTAACAGATTTGTTTCGTGATATGTTGTTGTATTTTTTTTGTGTCAGAATAAACATGGAACGCAGAATTATGCGACGGCCCGTAAATATAAATCTCTATTAACGACGTTTTCAATGTTTCATTTTATAATAGCTTTACGAGTCGCCTTGCAAATTGATGATATATATATATAAAAATATAAAATGTTTATTAGTTATTTAATCGATGAATGCAAACCCCTAAATCGCGATATATTACTCTACAAAGTCTTATCTTGCTCTCCCATCATTTGACGTTTGATTACGAACATTTTAATGTCACAGTGAGGGGTCACAGACCGCTTTGCAAGTTTTTATTTAGAGTTCGAATGTATTTGAGCGGTGCAAAGTTGCAATATCAACGGTTGACGTTGCATTTTAACCGAAAATCACTATAGTATTCAATTTATTTTCGAAATATTGCTGTATAATATCCTTGCTCTACAATTTTTTTTAACAATAATTTTACTGAAGTTTTTCTTAGTACAACTTTTGTTTTGATACTTTATGCTTAAAAAGTGTTATTGACGAGACAAAACTGGTTTATTTACATTTAAACTTGAATATAACCTACATTCGATCATTAATTTTATTTTTTTTTTTGCATACCAGGCGTTAAAAATGTTTGTATTTAGTATGTTGATCTGTTTGCTTGGTTGAGTGCAGCACTGCAATGGCGTTGACCCTCGCTTTGTTTACCGTCCGGTTTTCTACATAGTGCGCCTACTGAAGCGCTGTCGACGTCGGTCCGTTTTATCTTTGACAATATACATTCTGTTGTAACAGTAGTCAATTGTTACATCGAGTTGTTCTAATCCATTGTTTTGTGTTAAACTTATGTTCGATCACATAGTCATGGATTAGATTAAAATATACATATTGTCTGTACCCACCATCCTGTACCATCATAGAGAAAGACATAAGATTTTATTATTGTTATTTTTAATGTAGGACACGACTAGTGGCTTGCTAGAGTTATGTTGGTTTGAACGTAACGTGATGTTTGACCAGTGGCTGTAGTATGTTTAAAAGTTTACGTAAACATAGAGCTTGGGTACATAATACATGAAGCAGTTGTATTACAAGAAGTAAAAACAGACGCCACTTTCCATTGTTTTGTTAAATTATAATTTCAAGCTTCAAAACTTACGAGCGAAGTAGTTGAAATAATTACAGTTTTTAACAAAAAAAAACCCGTCTTTTACCGGATCTCATAATTAGAACCTAACCCAAAATCCCGTTTTTTGGTAAGGAGGATCAAGGATAGTATATCCTTGTTCACTATCTTACACACACTATTATTACCAAAAAAAATTAATCACAATCGGTTAGCGTGATAGTAAGTTATTCGTCCATTTGTCGCGCACATACTTAATGCAAATTGAAGACTTGTGTGATTTTCTCATGGATAACATTGTCAGAAATGGAACCAAATTAAAATGGGATGAAGCACCGTCTTTCAAATACAAAAAGATTTATCAAAATCGTTTCACTCGGTCAAGTAACGTCAAAAAAAGTTTTGAGGTAACTAACATAAAAAAATACAGTAAAATGAATAGTCTCCTCCTTAAGAAAGTCGGTTAAAAAGGTATAAATAATTCTCTGTCATTTTGTTATTTGTATCATTTGTCAGAACTATATTTTAAAAAGGTATCGGTCGGTCGGTATATGTAAAATCGTTACTAACTGAATTATATTAGGTTCTTATTTTTTTGCTTCACGCTGTTTCCCGCATGTAGCAGTTCCACATTTTCCGCTGAATGTTGGTGGTACTCCGTTGCCACGCTTTTGTCTTGGTACCAAACCGAAGAAATTGAAATATATATAAATAATAATTGATTTAACCTGGTTAGAGTCGAACCCACAACCGTTGGATTATAGTTACTTGCCCCTGCGTCACAACGGCTTTAAATTATTAACAACTAATTTTTTTTAACATTTTTAGACGAGTTAGGTTCATATAGGGCTTATTATAATGCGATATTTTAATATAATACAATATAATTGGAAACTGACGCATGAAGCTTACAAGGATAGGTAAAGCAATCGCGCCAAACTAACCTTGGCATACAACGCTGCACAATGCATTATTTGCTGCAACGCACAAGATGAAGGGATCATATTGCCTTGACATATGCGTGATGCTATTACATATTAAAGTTCATTACACTTATTATTGAGTTAGTCATTTGAAAGTACACGGCTGTATGTAAAAATTCATAATTCGAATATCTTATTAGGCCAGTTGTGGCGCAGGCGTTGAAGTGTGCGACTGTAAACGCGACAGGTTGTGGGTACGATTCGCATTCAAGGAAGTTAAATATTTAATTTAATATTAGTATTAAATTAAATATTTAATTAAAATTAAAATAGAGTGTTTTAACACGGTTCTCACTTAACACGGTTACCTCTGCTTACCCTGCTACGTACGGGACACAGAGTTAAACTAAAAAAAAGGAATATCTTATTTTTTCCTACGCTTGCTTATGTTTCATATGTGTGAAGTATAAAAGTGATATTTTGTTTATTGTTTTCTGCATTTTTCCAAGTAATACTGCGTATTACGGATAAAGGATATTTTGTAAAAAATATTATCCTTTGTGGTTCTTACATCTATAAATACGGGGGTACATGTGGCCTAACTTCACCACAATTCGCGCCACGTAATATTTCTTCAAACTTAATTTAGTACATAAATAATAAGTTTAAACGTTTTCAAAATTAATATAATTTTTGTAACTGTACTTTCCACGTTTGCCAGATGTCGCCTCGAATTCCCCGTAAGCTATAATTCCACGACCCTGCAATTTTGTTATTCGCCTACATTGATTTACAGACCCCAACGCGTCCCTCCATTGGAACGTCCTTTTGTTTCAAACGGCCAACTTTTTCTAAAGCGCTTTGTCTTAGAATTTCTTTGAAATTTTGTTGGGTTGTAAAGTAAATATTTTGCCTTTACAACTCACCACCTATTGTCTGTCGATATTTAAAATGTTGTATATGATAATGGAATCTTAAACTAGGATAAACTTCAAAGAAAATGGAGCCCGATTTACGACGCGCCTTTTATTACTGACGCGCCAGTCGGTAATAGAATACAAGGAGCTATTATTTACTAATAATAATTGTAAAGATCTTCTGTACAATTTACTTTTAACATTTACTAAAAATACATTTTATGTTTCAAATTTTTTACAGTCATAATATAAACTGTGTAATGAATGGCCTACCTGCGGCAGTGTTCCTAGGTCGATAGGACGTGGATATCTTTGATGGCAAAACCGTGTCGATGTCCACCTTAAAAGCCGGCAACCTGCCTGTAGGTACTCTGGTGTTAAACAGGGTCGTGGGCGGCGGTGATCACATCATCATTGTCTTGTTTTTTCAAAAAAAAAAAAAACATTGTTGTACCTAACATAAAGTTAAAAGTGTATTGAACCGCTAATATATTCTTTAGATATTTTACGAGATGGCTGAAATAAACTGCGAGTGCAATGATACAATATCTTATCAAAAAGTAACTGCCACAGAAATGATAAAAACTATGAATATTGGTATGTTTTTAATAAACTGGTAAATTGATTAAAGAACACACTCCTTTCTTATTCTTAAAAATATAAGAATGTTCAGACAAAAAAAGTAACAAACTACGAAAAACCAATGCTAGACAAACGTATTAATATAACTAAGTAAGCTCGATGTTACTTCTATTGTTCAGTTCAATTTCAACGTATTCGTGTCTAAGAGCAACAGATACAACGCTCGGCGGAATTGAATACAAACAGTTTGCGGTTGCACCGACAATGTCCAGTCTATTTGCGATTTGCGCTCGTAGTGTAGCCCGGATAGATTGGACGGCGATGTCGGTCAACGTGTTGGTCGTGTTCGACGTGACTGTCTACAGCTCTACAATAACCGTGCAAGACGTCGGCCGTGCGAGGAAAAATTTTATCGGAAAAAATATATTTGTGTTTTGGATATTTTCGCCATTACTCCTTCTCATTTGTCTGTATTCGTTTTTTACGTTTATATTCAAAACTAATAATATAGTATTTGTTGGAAACAGACTTTTGTAAAAACTATAATGTAGATTAAAGAAGAAATGCATATATAAAATAATAATGGACAGCCAAAATAGTTTATACACTTTAAAATAAAAATAAGATACATGTAAATGACAACGATACAGTATGCATTGATGCAATTATTATATTATTACGGCAAAATATCTTATATTTAGATATTTTGCTTCTTCTATCAAAGTGGAACGGCCGTTAGTTACGCCATCTTCTTAAATGCCTGTTCGTATACAGTCACTTGCGTTCCTTTGCAATTTATAGGCTATAGCACTGCTAAAAGTATCGATTGGATGATATTTCTCAGTAAGGATTACATTACAACATTACTTAATACACGAGAACTCGTTAAGGTTTTCTTGGTAAATAAATTTAATTCTGTAAATCCAAGGACTGCAAGAGAGTAGGACAAAAGTTTTGGGAAATAAACAAAACTTGGGCTAGCAAACCTTGAAAACAGTTTGGAACGAGTCCTTCAAAGTAACTTTTTAAAAGAATTCATTACATAAGATTTAATACTTGTTTCATTGAAACCTCTAAACTTAAAGTTAGCTCTTATTACGTAAATCTTGGACTAGGTGGATAAATAATTGTATAATATTATTAAAACATTGTTGTCGCTTAATCTTAAAGATTTTTGATATTATATTTCTTTCACATTCATAATTTACTAAGATAATAGAGTGTGTTTTTTCGGTCTGGTAAAATGGTTGATGCAAAACTGAGGACTCAGTGCACGTAAAGTACCTTTTGCATTTTTTTGCCATATCGCATATAATGCGCAAGATATAAAAAGATTAAAGGATTTGTTTATGATTAGCATTACAACAAATTGTACGTGTAGGTTTGCAGTGGGCACAGCGCGAAAGCGGGTATTTCGGTCCATGGTCGGCGTTGTAGGTCGGCGAATGCAAGGCCCGGTGTTGCAATAATGCAGTTGCACTAAGGCTACCTACCTATTTCTAATAGAACGTTCTCAAACTCGCTTCCAAGGCCTCTCTCGCTTTGTTCATACCTAACCCTAAAAGGTTCTTAGGTATTTTGTACCCATAATATAATGCGCATTTATTTGTTTCCGCATGTCTACGTAGATAATGTCTTTGCATAAGTGCATTTTTTTTATCAATATATTTGTAAAGCTAAATGAAAGCGAGGAAATATTTATAACCAGTCGATTATCATAGTTTTCCCATAAGATTAGAAACCAGAATTATACCAGATCTTCACATGGTAAGAGTTATGTAGGTAGATACGTTATAGATCTTTTCGCATCAACTGCTATAAAGGGACGTAGATTACATTCCGTACCCTTTCATAAAAGTTTGCTTCACAGTCAATAGGGCATTACTTGGAACCAAGAACATCTTCACATTCAAGCAGGGCGCCAGTGAGGGAAAAACATGTGAACGTATGAGCAATACACTCACGGCCTAATCGTTTCTCATGCGAGATCTGGGTGGTGTACGTTTTAGTTTTCTAGCTTAGATATCGACCGCTAAGGGCTGATAATGTATTTTATTTTCATTTTATAACAGTAAATGTTAATTATTATGTTATTAAGTACTTGCTTTTTTATAGCGATATTATTGGTTTTTTTTATTTCTTTTGTTTAAAGTATATATAGACATATTTCTTGATTCGTAACTTTTCGTCTATATATAATTTACTGAAATTAAATTTTTCAGATTCTCTAGATTGTGAAATTTACTGGTCCTACAGTATCGATTGGTACAGCACAATTTATAGCTTATAGCCATTAACGCATATCGCATAGTTCAAGCTCGATGACTTGTATCATAAATTATTGTTAATTAACTTAGTTTCTAGTTCAGTGAGTCTATAATTTCTATCTCTAACCTGATGAGTCGTGCGTAATATTATACAATATAACATAGTATTACGTGTTTGAACTATATATATATAATTAATAAGTCTTTGTTTGTTTTCTTTCTGTCAATTGTTTGGCAAATTTAATTTCCTATAAATTACTTTTATTTATATTTTGATATTCCATTTAATTATCTTTTTCCAGAAAAAATAATAAAATAACATGTTATTCATGGCTTTTTAAGTTATTACTTCCTTTTAATAGTTTAAAACATTCATGTTTATACTAAATTATAACCGTAGCTTTCATAAAGCTGTAGTTGTCACATAAATCGCTTGTTTAGTTAATATGCACTATATTTCTTGTTACACCGACTATCAGCAGGAGGTGATTTCATTATAACCGTTAGTAGGGTTAACTAAATGTTTTATATGGATATGAATAATTTTACATTAAATATATTTGTATAAACAAACATATTTGCGAATAGATGGGGAGTATATGGTGGAAGATCGTTTATTACTTTTCTTCAAAATTTTATAAAAGCTCGTTTCCTTAATCACGCGAATTAAAAATATTAAATTTTTTTAACTTACACTACGTTTTTTAAAATTCGTTTTACTATTAACTGTCGCTTTAACTGGAAGGTGCATCCAAACTGTGCCAAAAAATCAATATACTTCTAAAAAAACTTTCCGTTAACACTTAACTTTAAAATATAACTTATACCTACCTTTAATAAAATATTAAACAAATTTGTGGCTTTTACGTGTTTTTACTTCTGTTATATAAATGTTTATCTAGTGTTGTTTTATACACTGAGCAGGTGTGTTTACCTAATTTATTCAGTTAAAAATTCCTACATTATTTTCTATGACATTTTTTAACTTATCACAAAAAAAAACATAAATACTACATTACCATAAAGTAATTTTTACCCTATCAGTAATAAATAGCTTGTATAAAACTTTCGCAGCTGTTAATACCAATTAAAATTGCTTAAAGCTCGGGCGTTCTTCCACTTTTTATTTTAATCATTTAACAACTTATCACGTACCAATAATAATTAAAATTTTATATTCCAACACGTTATAGACTCCTACAATAAAAGTAATCATTTTGTAGTTTTTTTTTTCCAAACCTACGTTTTTTGTGCGTTAAAAACTAACGCCTCGCTAAATATTGTTGAAGCAGGCACGATATTGACATTTGTATAATAAGTTATTGGCCAGCAGCTAAATATGTCTCTGTTCAAATTACAATAAATACTGACCCAAATTGGATTGTGTTTACTTTTGCGAAATGACCGGCTCCTCGGATTACAATGCCCTTTATACAATGCCTTTTGCTTATTGCTGTGCCAAAGTAAAACATAATGTATAAAATTTAAGAGCGTTACAAATTACTTTAATTTATAATTAATTAATTAATAACTTAATGCTGAAACTTAAATGAATACTGCTGAAACTTAAATTAATACTTAATACTGAAACATGAAGCTGAAGCATCAGTTTCATGTTTTTCCCGTAGGCAGCATATCACATACCAGAAAAACACACAGAAAAGAAAATAATTTAATATGGGTATCGAACCCACAACCATCACGTGTACAGGCAGATGCTAATCCATTGAGCCACAACGGCTTCAAAATTCTTTTTTAATATATTCTTATGCATAACAAGACAAGAGTCATTCAATGAATAAATATCCAATACATATTAATGAATTGAAAATAACACGCAATTTCAATAGGCGCATCGCAAAACTTGCAGTTTAAAACTCAATGCAATTGCAAATCAGAGACTCCTGTATATACCGTTTGCGGTGATAGCAACGTGAGTAATAAATACATGGTAGTTACAATTTAATAAATATATTTAGTATAAAAAATATTCTCACACGTAAAAAAGTTCTAAATATATTTTTTTTACATACGATATTTTACTATTGAAAATCATTTTTATTTATTCTAACTTCAGTAAATGTAATAAAAACTTTGAATATGCAATATGAATAATATAACAATTAACGATAATGAGTTCGGCAATCGTAGTAGGAGCTGTCTTTATGACTTAGATCGTTGCACTCGGCGGGCATATTGTTAAGTTTGAAGGCGTGAGCTGGCACAAAGCCTTCCAGTATAATGATAGTGGTACTTGGAGCTACGTGTGGGCGAAAGGCTAATTTATGAAACGCTCATATTGCATATAAGATATTCCATATCAATGGATTTTATATCGATAATATTTTATGATACAGCGACAAAATTTCGAAGTGTACGGGCTATTTGGTACATATTTTATTTAATGTTCTAAATTAATAGAATCCAGGTTTTATGATCCGAAATGAAAATGAAAATGTGTTAACAAGAACCTACACCAGCTGTAGAGTTTCGAGTGGCGAGGTGGCGAATTTCTATAAGTCCAAACGTATAAGCATTCATTTTTTTTGTAATTAAAATTATAGTATAAGTTTATATACTCAGTGAGCTTAAGTGCCTTCATACATTTGCATTTGTGTCGTAAAATGACCATTTTTGTCGACCAATCGTTACTGGTATTGTTAACGTTGGTATAACGTTTCAGATGAAACTCAAACAAAACAACTAAGTGGGCATTTATCATTTATGCGCTCAATGATTGTATCAATAATCAAAGTTTCTCCAGCGGTTGGCCGTACGGCGATATTGCCTGACACTTCAAATGTTTGTTAGCAAACTGCGATCCAAATAAACAAAGGATATTGAAATGTTTACCTTAGTCCCTTGCGGCCTGCGCAACACCATTTTATGCAACTTCGGTGGCTGGACTCCACGCCAGTTCAAAAGATCCTTCTCATCTCCAAAACGAAATGGAAGCTTAGCGAAGCGATAGTTCCAATTAAACTGGTCACCTAACTTGCTCGGGTACGTAATAAAGGAAAATTTGCTTTAGAGATTTATTTGTAGTTGTATTTTAGAACTGTTAATGTCTTAATTTAATTCACAACAAGATATTCTTTATAATTAACCACGTGCTTACTAACATTCGTTATCAAACCAGTAAGTACCAAACTACGTACGTACGTAACCTGCGTACTAAAATGTCACTATGAGTACATATATGGTCTATAGATATAAAATAAAATTAAAGTATTTGCCCGAAAATAACCGTTCTTTTTCAAGCATATATGTAGTTATTTACACGATACTAAACCACAAATATTATTTTTTTTACAATTTTTTCTGTCTGTCCAGATTAGTCTCTGGAATAGCTTAACCAATTTTTTATGGGACTCACTAAAAGATAGAGGGGCTATGGAGCACCATAGGTTATTTTTTATCCCGAAATTTCCGTAGGATCTAGATTTACGTGGTAAAAACCGCGGTTGTCTCTCGTACCTGTCTACCACCTACCTAGACAGATATAAAATAACATGTTATATTTCTAAAACGACCTTTTTGTAAGCAAACCAAAAAATCTCTTTTAGTGAGTCCCAAAAAATATTTGTATAATAGGTATATATAATATCTATGTACATACGCTCCAGCGGACGAAGCCGCACGTAAGTAAGCCGCAGTCTAGTAAAAATAATTTGAATAACTTTGAAAGTAGATAATATAATGTTAAATGAAATACAATTGTATAGTGCACTTTATAGAATGCATTCGTTTAGGGTCCGGCCGGTCATCGTACTGCGCGGTGCCTTCGCGTCGTGTCCGTGTCGCGCTCGGGTGACGGCGATGCTTATCGGCCGACAATTAAAACGTATCGCGACCTGTTGCTTCTTCCCCGCTCTGTCCGCTCCATTGGACTCGTAAGCATTTTGTCGGGATTTATTGACGATCCAATTGAATTTTGCAATATCTAAAAGATTAGTTTTATTCCATAAACGCTTCAGAGTTTAATTTGAATTTGTGTACATTCAGTGAAAACATAATATATTATTTAAGGAATTACAGAATTCGATACTTAGAAGAAGCTCACTAGTGCCGTAGTATATAGTGGAACTTGTTTATAGGAGTTGTTTGTAAATAGAAGATGTCATAACAATAATCGATACACAACGCCCACTTGAAGAGAATTGTTTACTACATACGATCTCAATAGCACGTGCTTTCCAATAAAAACTTTGGAGGTCAAGTGTAGTAGGCGTATTTATATCGGAACGGGGCTAGGTGGCGCGTCTGCGGGGGCGGTCATTAACTGGGTCGCAGGGACAAAGACCCGCCGGGGGAGGCTGGGGTGGTTTCGCTTTCCACTCCGGCCGTCCTCGGCGCCGCTCGGCTCTCGTCTAACTTCGGCTTCCGTCGAACTAAAACTGCCTGTGAGCCGGAGAGGCTTCACCATAAATGTTTGCTCTTCGCACTCTCAATGCGGGCGACTCGAGGGGATTAATTTAGAACTTCTCGAGCATTAATTCTTCCCAGTTTTCCCTTTTTGCGGCCTTATGACGAAAACTTAAATATTACACCGCCGAAACCGCTTTCCGATTTACGCCGGCTGTTGATAAATATGATCCTTTTATTTGAAGGTGTCGGCTCGACGAAGGGCGATGTGAACAAATGTATGAATATTTATAATGCAAATCGGCGGAGTAACGACGCGGTCGCGACATCGACCTGACATTTGCAGGAAATAAGTGTCGAGTTCCTAAAGTATTGGGGCCACTGACGAATCAACGATTATTATCAAAAACTGCTTCGCGTTCACTTATTCAGACCAGTCAATAACACGTTAATGACTAATGGCGTTTATGATGATTTTTTTTATTGCTTAAACACAAAGATGATTTTTTTTTTGTTTTTTATACCTATACTTATTTATGTATCTATGTATACGGCTTTTAGATGTTCATTTTCAATTTAATGTCTACTCTACTATTAAAGTTAAACTAATTGCGGTATGATTTATGCTCACCCTCGCAGTGATTTAATGTTAAAATCTCAGCTATAACGTGAGTCTCATAAAACATCATAAATCTTGATTTATTTGCATATCACTCGTTAAACTAGGTTATGACAAGGACTTTAAATAAAGTTATTCAAAATAGAAATAAATACGTAAGGAAAGGGTTATTGCTCGCTCAAGTTACTTGCTAGTTCTTAACATAAAATCTTAAAAATGTTCTCGCATAGTTGGCAAGGCACTCAACTGGCGGTAATTATTGTCTATACTCGTAACTTAAGATTGTGCCTTACTTACGCACGCTATTTTATCACAACCCGCGGAATGCGTTATTATATATACTTAAAGTATTAAATAAGACTAACCATATATGTACGTATTAACTGGAAGCCATGAGTGATAAGCCTCTAAATGTTACAATGGATACGAATATTCTTGTATTTTTTTGTAAAATTTGCAAGTATATTTCTTCTACAATATTTTGTGTACGATAAATCGAAGCTATTCATCGATATCGGGGTAGAACTAACGTTCTCTTTTATGTTGAGTGATTAATCAACGACCGCCTGTCGTCTGTTGAGTGTGCGGCCGTGGAGGCTTGCGTGTATAGACGTTAGATATGTCTCTATGGTAATATTTATGTTAATATTATATTTAATGTTTTATGATATTTTTTTTACGTGTAATGTTGATGATTTTCTATGTTGAACAAATTCTAAATTACACAATTTTAAATAGAGGCAAAACTTGTATGAGATGTTTCTTGGACTACAGTATTTAGTGTTTTAAAGTAAACCTAAATATAGAACAAAGAAAATATACTTATTTAGAAAACGTATTTTTCTTTTCTAAGTGTGGAGGTTTAGATTAAATTTATAGCGTACTGCCTTTTCTGTACATTGTACCAGTATGAAAAAATCCTTAATTTGTTCCTGTTTAGAATTTGGACCCATCACCTACAACGTCCTAATGATGTTAGACTAATGATGTTATTGATATAGTGTTTTCAAAGTATGTAGTTGGAAGTTGTTTTTATTAAATCTTAAAGCTTCCGGGATAATTTAAAAACCAATATTAAATAACATTAGTTAACGTATTCATTACTCGTGTACGGATGAGATTGATAGTGTCATGTTGTACCGCGGCTGGTGCACACGTGTGCTCTATTTATACTAACTATTTATTGCCTAATTCTTGTGTAAACATTACTAATTCGAACTGACCCGTTCATTATTTTATGTACATTTGTGTGTATATTAATTAGTTTACTTTGAATTCACAGTACGTACACAGTAGATACAGAGTATTATTGTTTATGAATCGATCAAAAGTACTTTACTTTTCTCTGATTTCAAACTTGATCGTTGTCGTGTGTCCGATTCGATCGGAGTGCTTACTTCTCAGAGTGGAAACTAGCTCGAAGAAGCGAGTGTCAAAATATTACGATGAAACAAAAATATTTATAAGATTTTGGCTGTGTGCCATGTCTTTAGAACGGGCAATAGGTAGTGACAAAGTTATGGTTCTTCCGGCGTGATGTGAGATACTCAATATAACAATTTTATTATGATACTATGACTACCGTGTATTTAGATATTTCGTATGAACCGATAACGATCGTGTCTAAAAGTTAACAACGGTTGTTCTCGCGACTACTTTACAACTTCAACAAATGGTGACCTTTTCCAGTCTCTATATTTCGCACTCATTCGAATACGTCGGATGACGCGTCCGGCCAATAGTAGTGGCGTGGCGTAGGTCAGTGCTCGCGAAACGTTGATTGTCTGCCCGACGGACGAGTGCCACTCGTTTTTAACACATCGCGAGTCTTTGTGTCGCGGCTGGTACTGCCACTGTCGCGGCTAGAGGCATCGGATATTGTGATTATGTATATGTTTAATTTACACGTTAATTGATTTTTTTTTTACTTCTGGCTGGTGAACTTCTTGTCCTGGCATGCGCGGCGTTGAGTTCCGCCGCTCAACACACAATGTCCCAAGAGTTCGGCAGAACGTTGGCAAAGGATGTGTCTCAACGGCAACGGAGTGACTTGGGTTTTCTCCTCAGTGCCGGTAGCGTAAAAAATGTAATGATCTATACCTATAAAACGAATAATTACAGAAGTAAAAATATATTAAAACCCTAATATACTAAAATGTAAAAGAATAATTATTAGTTTAATAATACAAATAAACACTTGCTAAATTGCTTTAGTAAAAATAAAATATTTTCTGTAGGCTTTTATTATTTAAATATCGAAATGAGACGCTTAAATTAAATTAGGTCTATTATCTAACACATGATTCATCGTGGGCAAGTGTGAAATAGTAACGGAATGATTTTCGATAGTTTTATCTCAAATAAAACGGCCACGCCACTTGGTCTCATATAACTATATTAATTATGCATCCAGCGATACCGCGCGTCGATATGCCTATGTGCCCACTTGATATATGAGCTCTTAGAAATTATCTCGACTATGATAAGCTACAATAAAAGGAGTGCATTTGGTGTTGGACAAAGTTCAGATATGCGTTAGTTAGAAGTAGGTGATTACTGTTTGGTGAAAGATATTGTTATATTTGAAAATAAAAGTATTAACTTGTACTTTTAATTAAAATTATAGACTAATTTACTCAGTTACTTAATTCTACAGCTTACGAGATTAGTTACTTTTCGCTTAATCTAAGTAAATAATGTGTCTATAGGTTGTATTTAGATTTTGGTATGAATAACTATTCTAACCAAAGAAATATGTTATTAATTATTGTGGTTTTATAGTATAATTTATTATTCTAACATTTTATTTAATATTTAAGGCCAGTCGTGGCGCAGGGGCACAAAGTTTGACTGTAATACCGACTTGTTTTGGGTTCGATACCCATTCGAGGAGATGAAATATTTACTTAAATTTATGTTTCCATTTCCACGCTCTGGTGTCGAGGCAAAAGACGGCGTTGAGTTCTGCCACTCAACACGCAATGCCTCCATCCGGCAGAAAGTGGGGAACGGAGTGTCTTAACACTAGGTTTCCTCTGTCTACCCTGCTGTGTGCGGGATACAGCGTGAAGCTGATTTATTTATGTTTTTATTTAATTTTAAATGTTTTAAGTAAGTACACGTTTGTACGAGATCAAGCAATTAATAATATTTTTTGTATAAGTATATAAAGCACAAGTATAACTGTATATTCCAAATACAAGAAAACTCGGCGATTTTACATTTAAATACCTTCAAGTCATTTAAAACTTGAAGGCTTTGTTTATTTAAAAATGCAAATGACGACTTTGGTACTTTGCATTTAGAAACGTTTTTGGAATGAATTTGGTGAGGTTTTAGAAGCGCGAGCAAAAAATGACTTTGAGTTTTTTGTAGTAACCCTAACTGTACTGATTGCATTTGATATTGCTAAAAATAAAAAAAATATATGATCTTCAATATTCATATGTTTAATGTTAAAGCAAAAAACTGTAAAAAATATTTTTTTTGTTGTTATTTAATATAGTCTTATTATCTTATAATTATTTTATCATTTTGAAGCAATATCACCTTCCAATTAACTTTTGCACCACGATTCAAACTACCGCTATGTAATAATTTGCTTGCTTTAATTCAATTTATCGTTATTTCGAGGTGTGAGCAAAGTACCGTTGAATTTTCTATGCATCATTTATTCTTTAATAGAATGGGTGTCAAAAGCAATTACTTGTTGATAATATCGTTGCTGTTATTTATGAATATTATTTCAACTATTATATGAGTACATTTACAATCATAACATAAGTTTATATATTTCATACTATATTAATTAATAAATATTATTCTTTACGGCATATAACATCCGTCCCGTCCAGTTATCTTAGAGAACAATGACAAGTCTTACAAAAGCAACACGGCGGCTATTTAATAACTGAAAAGTACTGAAAAGATTAAATGATAATACGACCTTTAAAAAGAACATATTTGTCAAGAGCAATTTAGAATGGTTCTTTCAAAAATGATTAAGTAATTCAAATCCCAAAAAATCCCAAATATTGGTTTCCAATTACGCTCCTTAGGGTTCCTTGCAACAAAAACTGTTTCGCGTCGGGGATGAAATGGGGCGAGTGTTGCGGGGGCGGGGGGTGGAGGGGCGAACAATGCGGCCGTATCGATCCACCCTCGTGCCTGATGCCGTCTACTGACTCGACACGCACGCCGCAACGCATAACGCACGCCTTCGAGCAATCTGCGAGTTGGTTTTTTTTTGTTGTTTGTTTTATCTTGCGTGTGCGACATTTTTTTTATATGTATTATTGTTTTATAAGGATGCTATTGTTGGTATGCCGAAATATTACCAACAGCACTATTTTATAAACATAAGATTGGGTCCGATTCTCACTCGAAGAAATGAAATATTTAATATTTTCATTTCTTCGTCCCTGTCTCGAAGCAAAAGTGAAGCGTTAAGTTCCGTCACTTAGCACGCAAGGCCTCCAGAATTCGGTGGAAAGTGGAGAGTGGTGTGTCTTAACACTAGGCTTCCTCTGCATATCCTGCTACATGCGGCGTACAACGTGAAGCTGGAAGTTTATAAATTATTGTTATTTTAATGTACCTCAAACAGGCAAAAATAAATCAATAATTTACCTAGAAATTAATAATACATACATACATATTTTAAAAGGAACTCGGTATGTAACAAGCATTCTAAGCTCATATTACTTCTAACACAACTGTCAACCAAAAGTGCCAAGTAAATAGTGCGCAATGGAGTTTGTCCCCAGCAGATTAGAATCTCGATAAGTGTCCGTATCAATTACATACGCGAACGGCAATCGGAGCTAAGAGCGGTCTCGAGGGAACCGCTATCAAAGTCAGCAACGAGCCAAGCAACTGTGTCTTGCACAGATTTTGTGTGATTAGAATAACAAGCTGCCTTATCTGGTTAATTGTGTTTTACTGTTAAATTTATTAGTTACTAAACTTGGAGGTAATTATGTTGTATGAATGTAAATGCTGCTAGCTATGTAAAGTTTGTAATTGTGTAAGAAATGGTGCAACTAACATGTGAAATTATTAACATTGTACCCCCATGTCCTTAAGAACAGCTTCTTCTTTGTAATTATCGATTCATGAAATTTTATGAGGTTGCGTTGAGGTGCTTTTTTTATATTATTACAAACATGATTGTGGATGCTGTACTAAAATTACTGACAATCATAATAAATTTTGGCGATATATAATCACCTATATTTATTTCATATATAGTAAACATAGTTGGTGAAGCCTAATAATACAGGTTACGACGTGACGCGTGCCGGCTAATGAGTTTTCGGCGAAAGCTGCACGCGAAGAAATGTGGCTCATACCGATGTCGATAATTACAACCTTGAATTATTATTACTATAGATCAACCAATTAAAAAAACATATTTTAACCGAGAAAAGCAAAGATTTATCAATAACTGCTTATCATCAATTTATTTAATATCACTCTACGGTTTTAAATTAATAAAGCAATAAAATAAACATGCTCAATAAGCTAAATGAATCGGTCATTATAAGTTAAAGTAGTTGCAAATGTATCCATAAAAGAATATGTTTGGAGATTGCGTTTTATGATCTTCTGATGCATAATGCGATAGGCAAACTACCATATATACTAGCATTAACTAATATTAAGTAATATTTTATCTAAATAATTTTAAATGTTATTTGTTTTTCAATCGATAGCCCGTATCATTAACGAGGCATTTAGAAAGCCTATAAAAAGTTATATTGACGAGCGAACATGTGGTGTTCCCGGTACAGTACAGCACCGCATGAATTTTATCGCTGTGTATTTTAATGACAACCACCGTGAACAAAACATGTTGTTAATATTTTCTTGGCCTCGTAGTAGGGGCCAGCTCGGACGCATCGTTCTTTGCAGACACTTCAAATTGTTCAAAACATATTTCGTTACTTGCCCCCTTTACTCCATTATACGGCTAATGAATCATTCAATAATACATTATGTTATTTTAGTTAATTAAAGAGAGTTTCGATTTACCAACGTGAACGTAAAAAAAATAATGTAACAGAATTTTAGGGATTATTTTTATCCGATTCAATATTGAATATTTTTAAAAAATAAAAAAGGGTAACGTTAGAGTACAGTTCGGAATGGTTATAAAAGGATGATTTATTTTCAATCCATCATTGCGATCGTTCCGGCACTATGTGCGTTAACGCTTTGTCGATGACTGACGCCCATCCAGAAACTATTTCTGTTTTTTTGCCTCGAGTCCCAACCCCTCAATATACATTTTGTTTTATTTGTTTCTGTAGAAAAAGCGTAGCTGGTTTTAACCTTTGGACTATCTATGATGTTAACGACGAGACAGTAAGGAATTAATGTATTAAATGTTACAGTTATTTTTTTTCTTTTACATATTTATGGTAAAATGTAAGTTACATTCGTATTCTAATTACATAGCTATACGTTACACAGTATAGCACCAGATGAATCATGTGAATCATAACAAAGAATCATTCCTCAAGATCGACGCGGATAATATGCGTACGTGGCAGTACAGACGCATAACGCATTCGACGCTTCCGCTGCACGTTCATAGTTAAAACCATTCAATTAGCGCATCGCGGGCCTCCTCGCCGTTTGTCGTTTCAATTTTTAAACCTACTCTAAATTCTTTGCCGGGCCGAAACTTAGTGTTCATGTTCACAGAACGCAGTGGAAACGTAGCTTCTCCACAGTCCACACGCCTTCTCTTTTCCCGTATATTCAACCCTTTGTCATGTAATCTCACTTGATTGATAAGCTTATGCGGCTTATATCGTCAACTAAGATAACAATTCTAGGCAATTTCACAAATACAATTTGGCAGAAATAATTTGTATGTTATGGAATTAATTAAAGCTTATATTTAAGTTATTTTATTTTTTAGGATTGCCTAAATGATTGAAAATGATATATAAAATATAAATAAGTCGTGTCAAGTTTATTTTGAGTTTACAGACATATGACGTCGTACATGATGGTTGCGATAAGAAGCCACCGCCACTGACTTACACTATTCCTATGACGGCATACGGCTCAATTAGCCGCGCTGTACCGCGCTGTACCGCGCTGTACCGCGCCGTTCCGCGCTTCGCAGATGCGCGTCTGTCGCAGTCGGCCGCTTTGATTAAACTTTGATTGCGATTTGCGGCACGTCACTCACGCGGCCCGATCCCGCCGGCACCGCCGCCGCGCGCACAGACGCGGCCCTGTAATTGACGTTTACAGCGTCGATATCCTTCCACCGGATGAAAGCTTTATTGTTTTATCCTTTTGACATTTTTATTTTTATTGATCCTATTTTTTTGACGCGTTTATTTTGAGTGGTTATTTCACACGAGCTTCATTTGATCGCTTCTGCCGCGGACGCTGCTTAAATTGAGTTATGGTGGACTAACGTTTATCTAAATAAAGGTGTCCTGCAAAAGTGTTTGTTATACAGAAGTTATTGGAGTTATGTGAATGGAAAGGTAAATTATTACCTAATCCCCGTAACATGGCAACAACGTTTCGAATTTTTCTCCCCCAAGTTAGGGGGAAAGTTAAAGAAACTTAGCCTTACGCCACAAGCCACTCACAACTTTTTATAACTTGCTCTAACATTTGGGACGTGAAGAGTGAAGTATCATCGTCCCATAAACGACTAAAAATCTTTAAAGGTAAAATGGAAACGGCTTAGAAGATTGCTGATTTAAAACTTCGCTTGTTGCGTTTGGTCTGTTAATGGCACCGGCGCGGCGTATTATAATGACACTATAAAACTGTCATAATAACAATTTATGTCTCGGTATAAAAAAATAACATTATTAAATATCGGCGCGCTTAACAACCCATACATTAATTAAATTGTCGACGGAATGACATCCAATAAAAATAGCTCAAAACTTTGCCTTTTTTTAAACTCACCTACAGAAGCATAATCATTTTGTCTTACGTGTCAGACGTAACCATTGGGTCATTTCTTATTATTTTTAAGGTAAAAATGTGAATTAATACATTAATCTCGACATTTTACCGTGTTTCCGGTTTAAGTAGTATTGTGACAAATGGTATCCGTGAGTGTATTGACAACTTATAATTTTCAGTAACCTTAAATCATTGCAGATAATTCTTCAGTTACTTTTAGCTAGCTTATTATAACATAATACCATTTACAGATTTACTTATGATGATATCCATCTGTTGATTCCTAGAAGTCCATGTAGGAGTGGAAGTTATTTTTAGTTTTACGGGTTTGTTCCCTTCTGCCGCCCCTCTCCGCCCTCCAACCCTGCGTACAATGTGACGGGTCTCACGTAGACGATATTGAATTGTTGATTGTAACTCGTGAACGGAATTGTATTATATCTCGGAAATTACAATTATTTTTGAATCAGAAATGCTTACGTTAGTTATAAAAAATCAGCTTCACGCTGCATCCCGCACACTGCAGGGTAGGCAGAGGGAACGTTGTGAAAGACACTCTGTTCCC
>DWAP01000583.1:0-20195 GCA_018230625.1 Heliconius eleuchia
TTCCCATATTATCGAACTTGGCAGCCTTTCACATTTTTGTTTTGGGTGGGATCATATTTACCGTAGCGTTTGGCGCTGTGTTCTCTCTGACTACCCCACAAGGGATACAGCGTGAAGCGAAGTTAAGTTTAAATATTTGGCTGAACTGATACATTGGGACACAAGCGTGCGTGTGCAAACGCGGCGGAATTAAATATTTATCTAATATTTTCATTTCTTCGCTCTAGTAATGAGGTAAAGCGCGGCGTTGACTTCTGCCTCTCAACACTTCAAAGAATTCAAATTCTTAAAGGCGGGGATTTTTTTTAATCTGTTTAATAAAAACAGCAATATAAAATATTGCTGTTTTTATTTTATTGTAGAATGTAATATTGAACTTTATATTATATAAATATTAATTTATATAATATAAAGTTCAATACAGTATAATCTTAATGTAACGACCGTCAATATAAAGATTTCCCCGATTTAACAATTTTTCGAAATCCCCTACTGCCCGTAAAAGTTAATACAAAATATACCTTTACATTATGACGAATACATTTGTTTTTAGTAAATACAAATATTGTATATTTTTTAAATAATCGATTGAGAGAGAAACAGAATATACAAATTATATTGTACTAAAATAAATAAAATTAAATCAAAAAAGAAATTTATCCCTTGGCCCTTTATCCAAAGCCTCATTTAATCTAAAGATTGTATTTTTGAACAAAAACCTCAAACTAAAGATTGTATTTTTGTTTAAAATTTAAAACTAATCAGCAAAAGAGTACTTATATACATATTTTATATAAAAAATATTGCTATCGATATCTTTTGATAAATTGAAAAATACAATTTGGAGGACCGAGTCATTGATATTTTTTATTTCGGCAAATATACCTAAGCTAAATTCAAATAGTTGCATAACAAAGTGGGTTAAAAAAAAATATAAAGATATCTATGATAGCACTTACTATAAATGACATATAAATAAAAAAAATGCTATCACGGTAAAAAATATAAGCAATACCTTGCGCTTAATCTCTTAACAACTAGTTTAAGGATTGCAGTTATTTTTTATTTAAGTATATTTAAATAAAATGGCGCAAAAAAAAATTGTGTTCAATATTCTCAGGAATTAATTATTAAGCATTTAATTTAGTATTTACAATAAAAAAAATCATATCCTCATTTTAAGAAGTTTAACAAAAGGTTTCGATCATTGACGCTTCTCGGTAACTGGTGCCATTACCCTCATTGCTCTTATATATTAGATTTCTTGCGTAATTGAATATTTGGGATATATAATATTTTGGAAAAAGAAATGAAAAAACTAGTTGTATTACATTACTTTTATTTTGAATAAAAATAAAGCATAATATAACAGACACAAATGTATTTTGATGGGACTGAAAAAATATTTGAAACAAATGAATTTGACGTAGTTTTACAAATTGGAACCGAACTACATGAAATTAATTTAGAACTTCAATCTGTATAATGTTTTCTGGATTTTTAAAAGTCTTATATTTGTAGATTGGTTCCAATTAGTAAAAGTACGACCGGTTGCGTCCATAAATTAATACAGCTCTGTCTCAAACATTTTACTTATAAAAAATGCTTAGAAAATATATTCATCACGTGTAATTGTTAATTATTGTAGTTTTTATTATTTGTTACATAAATTAAGAAATAAAAAAATAATGCTATTCTAAAAATAGTAGAAGCTTTTCTTTTCATTGACTTCAAATTTCGAGTGTTTACGTCTAAAAGCAAATATTAATAAAAATAAATATTTTTACAGTGCAAATGGCATATTTACATAACAAATATTTAAAAAAATATTCATAAAAAAAAGATATATTGTAATTTTAAATTTATTTCAATAAATTTAAAATTACAATATATATTTTTTGGTAATTTAAAAATATGTTTACATTGCATACAATTTGTATTAACCAAAAACAGGGTAAATGTTCAGTTATCGACATCAAAGCTGAAGTTATCACCACCCAGTAGTCGGTATTCACCAGTAAACGACACCTAATAATTGGGACATACATCCAAAATAAATATAATTAAGAAAAATTGTGTATTTATTGCTGAATTCAAATTTAAGAATAAAAATCTTTTTAATCGTTGTTATATTGTAAGTCCCTATACTCTTAGGCTGTGTGTTTTGTCATTGTTCGAGATATTCCAAGTTTTCTGGCTGCAGCCAGGAATTTTTCTTTATTTCTTAAGGCTGTTCAATGTCTCTGGCCATTCGTTCTAGAGTTTAGTTTTTTAAACATATATAACTAATCCGTAAGAAGACATATAGAAAAAATAATTGTTATCGGGATTCCCTTCATGAATGTACCTATTCGATCTCTTAATCTTTCAATTTTTCTTCTACAGGTGAAATTGAAAATGGAAGTGATTCTATGCTACATGTCAGCAGGAAGTACATAAACCTATAGTTTAGTGTCGATAATATAAGAATTTCATTAGATATTCATATTATCGAGAGTTAAAATAAAGTGTCCAACATTGAAGCTTGTCGTTTACTGGTGCTAGCAATTTTTTTTTACATACATTTAAATCATATTTTATTTAATGTAACGACAACAACATAACAATAATTAATTATTTGAATGTTCACATATTATTTTTCAAGTTAATTTAAATAATAGTTCATTAAAATAGTAAAAATAAAATGTTTGGATATGAGCTGAATATAGTTAAAATTATTTGTGCTTACGTTTTAATATTATGATATAATGTGTTGTACGATGGCATTATTGTTTGTGTCTTTCGAATAGATAATGCACAAATCACAAAACATTTTGCATCTACCAATTAAACATTTGAACTACTTAATTTTAAAACAAACGGTGATGGTCGCCAAAGCACTATATCAGTATTATCTCAACAATAAGTATAGTGGTTCCTACGTTATCTAGGCAACAGCTACAACGCAGTGGACCCTAGGTACTTAAGTTTAAGTTAATTTAGCATCAATATTGATTTTTTGGAGTAATTTTATTATTAAATAGTAAAGCAACTGCATATCTTTACGTCTAGCATGAATCATTAATAAAGAGGCACATAATTTTGTTATTTATTTTATTTTATTAGGGATATTGATGACTGAAACAAAATTATATATTATAGGTATGTAAACATATAGTTATTAGCTGTATAAGGCAGTATTTACGCTCATTTAGAACATCAACAGTATTTTTAATGAAATAGAACAGTAGTTCTGATCTGTACCTGTCACGTGAATCAACTGTAAATTGAATCCGTGATTGTTTTATGTAGGTATACCGTTTTAACACACACTAAGTAATAATCTATAATTATTACATTATACAAATATATACCTAAAATATTTGTGATTTTTTTACTTACAATTTATTTCCGTAGATACATCTGGTGTTAATAATTGCTATTAAGGAAGGAATAAATCGAAAAAATTGACACACTATGATTATTAGGATACTTTTAATTGTGTATAGATATATATGGATTTGTATAATAATTGAAAAACATAAAGATGCTATTATCGTTTAGGTTTGCTTTAAATGTTCTTATAGGTACCTTTTATTGCTTGTGTGAAATTGTACACGATATACATATACCTTTGTATAGTCTCTCACATGAGAATACGACACTGGCTTTGAATTTATTGGAGACAACATCGAAGTATGGCTTCAGTTCATTTATGTTCCTTGAATATGTTACTATGACTTTATGTTTTTGTTTATTAATTATTATTTTTATAAACTTCGTTTCTACTATATGTCTCTTTTTCTTTATTAAAGCAGCCAAGGATAAAAGAATCGAATTGGCTAACTAATTCATAAACAGGTTTATAACTACAAAAGCAAGGAGATTGTCACAATTAAAAAGTCAAAATATAAATATGTTGTTTCTCTTTTGTTTCTTTTTTGCATTTCCATCGTAGGCACAGATTTTGTTAGCAATCTCGAGATCGGATGGAGAAGGTTTCATTTATTTACTTATATATTAGAACTGTAGATGTACTAACTCTATCGATACTTAGGTATATGGGTTTTTTACTGGTGGTCTTATGTCAATTAACTTCGAAGATACTTTATTTTCTATTGCTTTTTATTTCTTCTAAAGCTCACTCACAAAAAGTAAGGCAAATTTTATCCTATTTAAGTATGTTTGTGCTTAACCTACATCATAATATATTTCTTTCCTAAAATTGGCTAGTCACTTTCACGTACTACGAAATGCATCACTTTTAAATTCACCTCCCTTTCTAACTCTATTTCCATTTTTGGAGGCGACCCTAATACTATGTGAATACATTTCCAAAACTACCATTACTTTACTATGATAAAGTTAATTTGTTTATAAATCGTTAATGTAAAACTAAAATTTTCAAACTGTTCACTCTTCACACTTTTAGCCTATTCTTAATTTCGAACTTGGTGTTTTATTTTACGTGACAGGAAATTTCATAACGTATCAATAAATGTCCTTTGGAATGTCGTCTTCAATATTATATCAAAATAATGAAAAGAAAATTTATAACACATTTTACCAAAACTATCCTCGTCAAATGAGAACTGAATCACTAAATTATTTTCGTTCTTTTTAAAATAGCATTTCATATCAAATCTCTACATTATATATATTAAAATAATGAAAAGAAAATTTATAACACATTTTACCAAAACTATCCTCGTCAAATGAGAACTGAATCACTAAATTATTTTCGTTCTTTTTAAAATAGCATTTCATATCAAATCTCTACATTATATATATTAAAATACATGCGTTGTATATACGAATCTACAAACTATATTAATTACATAATGTTACAAACACAATAAAGTGTTGTCCAAACATAACGAATCCCCACTAGCTCAACATGTCCACTTAAATAACAGACAAAAAGGTTCGTTGTCGATTTCGATATTATTGCTATCGTTGTTTTATTGCTTGTCAATCGATTTTAAATATAATTATAGACTTTTTATAAGATAAAGTGTTTAATCTTATTTGCATTATATGTATATAATTTAAAACAAAATATCTTAAAATCTACACGCGACACCTCATAACAATACATATATATTATAAGAAAAGTAATATATTTCGATAATGTCATATAAAAAGGCTCATTTATTTAACTTTATTTATTTTGGGATTTTACTATTTTGTAAACAGTCTATTTAGTCGGTTTAAATTTAAATTTGACGTCGACGACGTTTAAATGTGACGACGTGATTAAATCATAAATTTCAACTCTTGTATACACACATCATACATACTATACAAAATAAGTAAAATATCATACATATAATTTAAAATAATAAATCGGGCCTTTTTACGAATATATATAAAATAATAATATTCGAGAGGTTGCATAATAAAATGGTAAATTGTTAAGTATTGGTTTTACAACTATAATTCTTTTTTTAATGTATTACTTAAATAATAAGTAGGTTTCGACACACGTTCCAGAAACAAATATAGCTTATACAAAAAATATTTTTGTAAGTTTTTGAGATACTTTTATATTAGAAAATACTAATTTCACATATCACATTACCGTTATATTCAAGTTACTAAATTGAAATAATATAATATATAGATAATGAAACAAAAGTATCACTTTTTCATAATGTCATGTTCCTAAATTTTTTTATAAAGATTGATGTAAAATATAATTATATTTATTATTAATCGCTATGTGAACATTCTTATAATATATAATATACCACCTAATCTGAAAACTAACTTTTTAGTAACTAAATAAAATTGATTTGACGTCGTTCTGAAATTAAGCTACGAATAAAACTAGATAATTATTATTAAACACCTACAATCTATATTGCTTATATATTGCTAATTTGGACAAACTTAGTTGACATTTTATCACTGTAATTGTGTTTTATAATTAATGTATAAAAATTTAAAATAATTTTATTGTTTATAAACGTCCACATGGAAGCAACTTATAAACTGTTATTTATATAATTACGCGGAGTCGGTTTCATTTTTCTTATACTCTTAAAACACGTCATTCAGACATATACATATTATGTATAAACACAATTTGTTGTAGGAATATATTCAAATATGGAATAGTCTTCAAATATGGAAAACCGCCATTTTGCGTTCACAATTTATCCGGTTCCATCCCACTAGTAATTAAGTAAATTAATTAGTTTGTATCAATTTTGAATCGGCAAAGTATTGTCAATTTTATAAATACTTATATTTTTAATGGAGAAAAAAATATGGATTTTCCTGTATATGACAGAAATATTTTTCTATGAATTCTCCCATTTGTAAGTGAAAGAAAATTTGAATTTTGAAATCTTGAAAGAACTTATGACATTGAAACAAGTATTGTCTTAGAAGAAAACTTCGTACTGTATATGATATCAAGAAAACATATCTGTACAATATACCTACTTTTAAATATTGGCATACATGTTAATATCCGGAAAATTAATTTATTAAAAATTTGTGCCGTGTGCTGTTTTTTAATTTACTTTGTAATCACACTTGAAAACGTAACTATGAAAAATATAACTATATTTTATACTTGTTACTTTAAGGCATGAGCTAACTTATCATCATTCGCAAAGAATATTTTTTTCCAATACATTTCATTTTTGTATAAATAACTTTCAAAGTTAATTTTTACAAGTGATTCCTGATCCTTCAGACACGTGGTGTAAACATCTTTATTGACTACTCTATACAAGTAATAGTAGAGATTATAATACTACTTCAATAATTGTAAAGAAGGAAGGTATTTTGGTACACCATGAAATATTTACATTAAAATATCGTTATATATTTTGTATATAAATTGGTTTCGTTAATTTCAATATTGCTTACCGTTACTATTTTAGTCTAAAATTCCTACGACTACAATAACGTTAGTATATAAATATTTGAATAAAATATCTTGAATAAGATTTTTAAAAGCCAAATTTTTTCATCTACGAAGACGAAGGAGACTAGATGCATAGTATTATAAGAATAAATTGAAGGATTATGTTTAGGAGTACAAACACTAGGTACTATAATATTGGGATAGATTTATATAGATATGAAAAGCTACCTGAAAAAGAGGGGAAATTTAGTAGAACATAGAAGTGATACTTTATCTAAGAACTCTTCAATTTTGAAAAAAATATATATATCACACTATTAATTACATAATATTCGATGTTAATTTCGTTTTAATAATTGTTCATTCTATAAAGTACTTTGAAGCACCAATATCTACCAAATATTAATAAACGATGAATATATAAACTACGTAAATTCTATCATAATATTGCTTATACATTAACATTATATTGCTTTTAAACGCGCAACCCTTGTCTGGTCAAGCTTGTATAAATAAAATTATTACTTATAAACAAGAAAAAAGTTCCATATATAATTATATATTAATGGCACTACGTTTGGATTCATTAGAGGGGAAAATGTATACTAAATTAGAAACCACGTTCTGTATTGACACATTGAAATATGGAGACAATGGGGAAGTCTTTGGAAGATTTACCTTCAAATTATAACTCGACGTTTATTGTTGTCAGCGTTTTGAAGATAACACAAAAATACATTTTTTTTGTTCATTAAGTCTAGTTGTTGAAATATTTTAACATACAGGAACTTTTAATAGAGGACTTCATAATTGACAGGGTTAAATGAAATTCACTGACAAAGAATTGACTCGCGAGGCTTCAACTAATAGGTACGCTAAGGGTGACATCGGCGACCCAGGGGGTGGAATCCCGAATGTTGAATATTACTAACATTGGTCTCGAACCCGCTGCGCAGCCGGTGTGCCGTTTCTACGAGAGCTACCGAACGCTACGGGGGTAGGGTAAAGTCCGCTGTGTCTATTCGACAACGGTGCGCGACTTGATAAGAGTCTACATTATTATTGCTTTTCGAATACCCATTTCTTCCAAGCACCTCGTGCTCGCTCCCTTACCTTAGTTAATACTACCTTAGTTTAAACTAGTTTATTGCCAGTTACCTTCGACTTGACACTAATAACACACTCAATCTAAAGGCATGCTCGCTGAGTGACGCGGCGAAGCCCGTCTCTTACAGCCGTCGGTCGCGCCGTCGCCCGTCCATAACCAATTATTACGTCTCCAACTATGTATTTATACACTTTATTGAATTAATATATTATATATTATACTATATAATTGTATAACTATTATATACTATATAAATATTTATTGACCGCAAACAAATTCAAACTTTATTTTTTTTTATATCAAAACAATAATAGCCATGTAAAAAGGGGAATATTTAAATCTGGCGTGTGAAGTGAAGTGCATTGGATAAAAAAGCAGTGCTGAGGTGCGGCGTAGGGCGGCTCAGGGCGGCGTTGGGCGGCTCGGGGCGCGCTGTCTGTTAAGGCACTGTAGCGGGCGGCGGCGCACGGCGATAGCGCGGCGGCGTGTGCGGAGCTTCGGACGGAAAATTTTGGCAAGTTCCTCACCGAGACGAACGTCGCGGCCGCTTACCTTCTTCGACGAACTTGGCGTTTGACTCTCGCAATTTTATGTTCACCTTACATCCTAATACTTTCTAACCTACTACGCGGTTTGTAAAAATCACCTACAAAAGATATTAGTTTCATTCGTATTTCGTAATTTCTATGTATATAAGGGTATATTTTATCGACATATATATACATAATTCAATATTAACCTTATTAGGACGTTTATCGCTACGGCCTATCGCCGCGGTGGCGGCGCTACGGGGTCGTACATGATTCGTTGTTTGCGAAACGTTGCTCGAATGCGGCACGACGGCACTGACCGGCGCTCCCACGCCGGCCGCGGTCGTGCGCCTCTACTTACTTTAGAATTTGTATATTTATAATAATTATACTAGTGAACTAAATTCATATTAATACTTTAAGTTAATAAGTAAATCTTACGACAGAGTTTACGGTCCCTGGTTGCTTGCTGTTCTGTGGCGCGCTAGTCGGACGCGGGCGGGGGCGAGTCGGGAGGCGGCGATTCACCGTCGCGCACGCACGCCGATTCCTGATGCTTATTGAGGTAGCTCTTGAGGGCGAAAGTTTTATGACAACGCAGGCATTCAAAGTTTTTATCAGCTGAGTGAGTCTGCATATGCGCGCGTAGGTTGGAGCGGTCAGCGAACGCCTTGCCGCAGTGCGCGCAGCCGTAGGGCTTCTCCCCCGTGTGGGACCGCAGGTGACCTTGCAGCAGCCACGGCCGCGAGAACAGCTTGCCGCACACGCCGCACACGTGCGACAGCTGGTGCGTGAGCACGTGCATGGCCAGCGCCGGCATGGACACGTACGCCTTGCCGCATTCGCCGCAGCGCTTGGCCGCCACCGAGTCCAGGCTGCGGTGCGTTTGTTTGTGTCGCGAAAGATTTGAAGACGTGGCGTACCGCTTGCCGCACTCGCTACAAGTGTATTTAGATTTGTGTTCCGGTTGCTGGGCGCTCTCGATCGGGGCGTTGGCGTAGTTGCGACGTTTAGACCGGCCGTCGCTTACGAAGAAGGCGTCGTATGTATAGGCGATGGTCTCCTTCGGCCGCTCCGAGTTCTGCTCCTGCGGGGGCTCGGGCTGTGGAGGCGGAGGCTCAGGTGGCGGCGCTGGATCTGTCTGCGGCGGTGTTGTTAGGAAAACAGCGTGTTGACTCAAGTCGAGTATAGCATGCGCCGCGTTGAGGTCCTCTTCGGCACGGTGTAGATACGCGCGGTCCCCGAGGCAGTATGGACGATAGATATCCTTCTTCTTAGGCGGTAGAGACAGAAGGGTGCCCGTGCTGGAGTAGCACAACGAATTGGACTTGCCGCTCGCCGGTGGCGGAGGAGAGGAGACAGGCGAAGATTGGAGTTGCACTTGGAGAAAAGGCGGATCTGTCGAGTCGGAGGCGGAGAGGTGGAGAAGTGCATAGGAGAGAGGCTGAGTCGCCGGCTGAGATGGGCCGGGTGGAGCCGGGCTCACCTCACTTGGAAGTTGTGCGGTGAATTGTGTGGAAGGCTGCTCCTCTGTGTAACCTGTACAAACAAAATGTTAAGTGTTATTTTTTATTTTTAAATTTGTTTTTAAGTATATGAAATATCTATTACGGAGAGGTCAGGTCACGGTGTACAGAGGCCATTCAAGTATTACGTAAGCACTATAGGGTGTGGGGTGTCTTTTATTTGCTTATTTTTATGATATGGAGGTAAAGGGTTCTGATGGCGATGATATATTCACCAGCAGAATTTATTTATTTTTTTACACATATTGTCCAGGAGTGTTCGCAAATTGCACCGTATATATCATCTCTATCAAGATTTCTGTTTTCTACAAATCTGAACCAAATGATTTTTTTCCGAATATATTCTATAGTTCTTAAATGATAGAGTTAAAGCATGAAAAATATTTCATAATTCGTTAATAAAAATTACACATTAAAAATAAAAGTAACTCATTGTTAACCAATAATATTTTAATACATTAATTAAAAATCATAGTATTTTTTATTGTCATAATACAAGCACTCCTAATAGCAATCCACATATTGTCTATGCATGGCAAAGGAAACGCACTTTTGAAGATTCCCATAAATAAAGAATAGGTTCAGTATTCGCTTAAAAGCGTGCAGTGATTAGCAATCTTGCACTAAAAGTCAGCAGATTGGGATGGGATTCGGGATATTTTAATCTTTCTATACTATACTGTATTCGTGTCGACTGTACTGAAATCTACTGAGCTAGCGGGCTCTTATTTCTTAGTATGTTCTACAAGTATACAACTTTTAGTTAGAGTTAGCCCATTGGACGGGACACTTAGACGGATCCACAGACAAAACTTTACGGATAAATTGTGCAAAAATCATACAAAATACGTTAAGAATTCATCATGTAACCATTGGCTTTTTTATGCATTATAATATAAAAAAAATGTTATAGCTCTTCTTTATAATGAAGTCATACATTACAGAGAGCAATCATTTTTATATTATCAATACAATATTCACAAAATTAAAGTACCATCTGATTCGAGTCGAAATGGTAACATTTGTGAATATAGCACCCGATAGCGACGATCGACGTTCAGCTTTAATTAAACGAATAGTAGTGGAAAATTGAGTTCTGCCACTCAATTTATTCAAACATAGCGCGAAGCTAACAAGTTGCAGAATCGATTTTCAGGAGAACAATTGCAGCACTCAGCTCAGTTCGGTTACAGCACTAGCTTCAAACAACTTGCTAGTATCCCTATTATAGATCTTGATGCTTTATCGATATGTGCATTTGAGAATTACTTAAGTCGAATATGCGATAAAGAATTTAATGTAAATATTTTATGATATGTCTAATAAGATATTCTTAAAGACTGTAAGCTGTAAAAATAAGTTAAAACTATTATTTTATATTCTGTAAAACTACAGGAGTGTATGAAATAATAAACTTAGCCAGTTTTTTTGGTATGTATCTACTGTATTAGATGCTTCCTAAGGTGGTGAAACATCAACTTCAACAGCCATTGCATATTATTTTAAAATAGGACACCAGAACCTTAGGATGTCATTATTTTCTTTAGCTATACACTGTATCCCGCATATTACGCGAAAGGTAGGGGAAACTATTGCTACCTCATTGCGGAACTCAACGCCACGCTTTGCTATGTTATCAGAATGAGGAAATGAAAATATTAAATATTTCAATCCCCCGAGTGAGATCGAACCCATAATCGTCGCGTTTACAGTCACACCCTTGTGCCATCGGGCCACGACAGCCTCATCATCGGTGGGATTTCATTATTTAATAAAAACAGTACAATTATAATTACGAAGTAATTATAAAGTATATAAATAAATTGAAACCCAAGGTTCGATCATTTAATTTTGTACTGAATGCTGTTTAAAAGATAATAATAATATACTTTTTTGTACACCACAAAAAACTTAGAAAAACGATATAACATTATAAGTTAGTGAAAAAGGGAAGTAGATACGTATGGTAAAGATATTTTTACGTTTCATGGTTATTATTAACAGTCTAAACTTGTGTGAGATAATAATGGGAAATATTAAAATATTTTTTCTTAAGTTATTTCCATGCATAGCAGGATAAACAATAAGAAATTCACGTCATGACACTCCTATCTTTATTTTTCACTCGATTTTTAAATGTCGACATCTTATTCGTAGAACATCCATTACCTAGCTATGCTGCGGCTATAGAATAAGTTAATGGTAATCGTAATAGGTATTTCACTTCCGGTCTTCAAAGATAAAGTAAAAGTTAAATCAATTTATTAATGGAAGTATGTTCAGTAGATATGGAAGATACTATATGGATGTGGGAAGATGTATTGTTGCCTGTAACAGGGTTAACGGAGCCTTAGCTGCATTGATGAGACAGTGAAACGTCAGCATAGCTGCACGTTTGACGGTACATAATGCATTGTTAGTACCGATGCTGTTATACGACAGCGAAACGTGGGTATTACAGAAGGAGAATGAAAGAACAATGACTGCTGTGGACATGTGATCTCTTCGTAGGATGTGCGCAGTCAGCTTAGTTGATTGAATAATCAACGAAGAGATACACAGAATGGTTTGTACTAACATCGTAACGTTTGGCCCCCCGTTCTCTCTTGCTACCCAACTATGGATACAGCGTGAAGCTAGGTTAATTTATTGATAATTAAGTAATTCAAATGCGTCTGCTATCCATTTATTTTTATTTAAAAGGTCTCAAATGAAACATTAAGTAGTAGTAATAAGTAGTCCTCGACAGGTATTCATAGTTGTTCATTCATAAAAAAACTTTACTGATGACTGCATCATCAGTAGATAATGTACCTAAACGTAAATAAGGATATTATAACTATTTTCAAAAGATTATATTGTGTAATCAATATATATCGATATATATTCTGTAATCGATTTACTCAATTAAAATAAATATTTCTAACTAATTATAATGAATGAGCTATGTCTAAAGTGGCATGTCAGCAACATTTTCATCCACATCACATTTACATTTTTTTAAAAAAGAAACATGCAGATAAAAAATGTTGACCAGGTCATAGATAGTAAATCGCTTGAATTTATCATAAAATTTAGTATTGAAACCATACCTGTCATCAATACACTGACCGAACTATAGGAGCGATGTAAACGTAAAGAGTTGGGAGAACAAGACGGCGTTACTGTAGTTTCTACAAAATTTCAATTTCTGAAATACTGTCGTCTTAAATTACTGCAAAAGGTATATATATTGTGACAGAAACCATATTTTCCTAAACCTTTTCGCTAAATAAATAATAGTGTCATATATTTTTATTGTTATATCCAGCATTCAAATAAAACTTGTTGTATCGTGAGTAGAAATAAAAAAACTCGCTTTATTCTTTATTTGACGTCACTCTGAACGCCAAAAGTATATGACGCTATAGCACCAGAAACGAAAAATAAGAAGACTATAAACGTGAGGGTCGTTGGTTTGATCCCTATCAGCGGAAAGATCTTTAAATTATATTTAGTTAAAGAAACAGAGTTCGGCGTGGGGTTCCACAACTCAACATACATCATCATGAATGTAAAGTGGCGAACGGAATGTCTTGACATTAGTTTATATCCGTCTACTGCAACTTTTATTCAAAAGTTTAGCTAAAATGAAAATAACAATTCTACTAATTGCAAAAGCTTGTTACATAATGACATTTTCATTTGCACTTTATGGTAATTTTCCATACGCATGTTTTCATCTTTAAAGTGATATTTACTTTTTTCTCATATGTTGCATAACTTAAATATGTTAAAATTATAAACATCAGAGCGACTGCAAGTGTATCCTTGTAATAAGTCTCCCCAGAATTCAGCCTTGCCTTGCTCATATCCGGTTCCCGTCACACCGGCGCCAAGCTATTGGCGGTTCCAAAATATGTTTAGGTTTTCTTTGTTGCTGTTCGACGCATGATTTTTATGGAAATGAATAAAATAGTTCATCATAATAGAAAAACGGTATGTACTTCTTTCTTATTATTTAGAAAAATGGTAAATATAAATTTGTAAAACCATAATATAGAGTTCCCCACAAGCTCCAATTACTTGGCTTATGAAATATTCGTGTGAAATTTCGTACAATGAATATTGTATTAAAATTGATTCAATTTTAGGTGTAATATCAATCATTTTCACTTGTAAATTTATCAATATACAATCTCGAATATAAACGCTAGCTCACTATTAAATTAACTCTATGAAACATTTAATATTTATGTGTCATTTTGAATTAATTCAGAATACAGCAGTAAAACACTGTACCTATAGGTATACAAAATTAAAAATCGTTTTGTTACGTCTCTAAATGGACAGAGTTATTGAGACACTTGCAAAAGGAAATCGACATCTAATTCATCGCATGAAGGAAATGGCTCCAAAATAAAAATCTAGATGGTAAACCCATTTTCATTTATGGCATTGATACAAAACAAACGTAACAAAATCAGCGCTTAGCGTGCCAACTGTGCGCCGCAGATACAATAGTAAAAACAAACCCGGACAGTGGGATGAGCGAAGGGGTACGCCGCATTGCACCAGTTGAATCTCGACCCCTGCACACCCCAAGGGTGTGTACCCTCTCCCCTCCCCGCCCTCCTCCGCCGCGTCCTCTCGGGACTCCTGCTGGTACTTGTTGACGTAAGCTCGTGGAGAATCGGGACGCTTACTACTTGGATTTTGAGGAAAACTAAAAGTTGCTAATAAAATTGAGGAAATTTGCTTTTGCTCGTAGGCTCATAATTTATTATTTTAATGTGAGCACATTGCAATGTGTGTGTATTTTTAATGTATAGATCTTTTTTTTTATATTAGTTTATTATCCTAAATCTGTTATTAATTAATAATGAATATTAATATTAAATAAGTATAAAAATGTCGGCGTTGATTTCCGTTACTCACCATGTAGTGCCTCCAGAATCCGGCGAACTCTAGACTCCCTTTGCCTACCCTATTATATGTGGGATACAACGTGAAATCTCTTACATGATAATGATATTGTACAAACTCTGTATCTTTGTTATTTATAGAAGTTAACTTTAACGAGATATGCCACTATCGCGTTGTTATATTATAGGTATTATTATACTATATCATGTTAATGAATTTTTTTACCGATTTTTTTTTACAAGGAGGATTGCATTTTTGATACATTTTTATAATTTTTATTATAAATATCCTTATAATAATTACAAAATATAAGTAAAATGCTAGAGATAAGTTACTAGGGAAATCAGTTAACGAAAATTTTGAACGAGATAATCTATTAATATACAATTAAATACAATTTATGTACGTTAAATAATTTTAGTGTGATATCATAATAATATATAACAAATGTCGGTTTCAAAATATTTTCTCTTGCGATGTTAAAAAATCTATGTCGAAATTTAGGTCAGGCGGGCCCGGAGTTCTCCCGCATATACATTATACTGGTATACGAAGCTATCGCACAGATGCTCCGAGACCGCAGCATTCTCACGATCTCATATGAAATCCCACACATTCTTCTGCTCGTCTTAATTTGTCAGTAAATATGTCTACGATTCATAATGTTATGTAAAAATTTGAAGTTGTGACCTATTCATTTATTGCTGAATAACGACATCCTCGCGGCTTCGTCCGCTTACTAATCTGAATTCCTTCTGAATCTGAATTCGTTTTCTAATAATAACATCATTTTTAAATAATAACTATACCAATATTGAAAAAAATATTTATATCAATTTTGTCGAACAAGATCTTTAAAATGACTAAATTACTTTTTTATTTATAAGTCGATTGAAGCAAAAGAAACAATTAATGTCAAGGGAAGCGTGCCATAATAATAAAGTGGTTTTCACTATGCATTTTCAGACTAATCTCAGAAACGGCTTAACCGATTTCATCCATTATGTAATTAAATCGGTTTAGCCATTTCTAAGTTTAGCGTGAAGAAACGCTTAGACAAACAGACATAAAATTTAAAAACCATTGTGTATGATTCTATTACGTTATTAAATGAAATTAATAATAGTTTTCTTATATATATTCCATGTACAGCACTGGTTCCTAACTAGTGGTCCGCGGACCACCAGTGGTGCGCAGAAGGCTAAATATGGTCCGCGAACGATTTTAATTCTATGACTGGGGATGGTGAAATGAAGACTTCGTTTGATTATCACAATTAATTTTTAATATACCTACATGCATATTGGTCCCTGCTACCTAGATTGATATAAAAGTGGTCCTTGATCAAGAAAAGGTTGGGAACCCCTGATGTTACTACGACTTTTTTACGATTTTATTATATGTATAGATAGATATAAATGTTACTGCGTTGATATTGTTTTTTTGAATATTCATTTCGAGCGAGAGTTCGTGGGCCATACGAGTACCGATCGCTTTGTAAAACTAAAAATTCTTTTAGTATGCTAACTACGGAAACGACACACCCCATACACCCTGGCGTATTCGTATATCATTCCAGCGTAAAAACAAAAACGGTTTGTGAATATTTAAAACTATATTACAATTTTCATTATAAAATATAAAAAAATACAGGCAATCCACTGCAAGGCAGGCAGCTTGTAGCAAGATCAAGTACTATTTACATATAAATCAAATTAGCTTCACGCTGTATCCCGTACACAGCGTTCCTCATTTTCCAACGAATTATTTTTTCACGCAATACGCGTGTAGCGGGTCAGAATTCAACGCCGCACTTTGCCTCGACACGAGCGAGCGAGAGACACGAGTATAGAGCGAGCGACACACTTAACTGAAACGATAATCGATTTTCAATTTGTACAAATATATTGGCTCTTATAAAAAACTGTGGAACCTAGCCTTGTTTGGGGTCCATAAATCGTAGGCGCCGTAACAAAGAATAAAGCGTTCTGAGTCGTGTACCGATGAAACTAATTTATTACCTTAGAGGTTTCCATCACACCCTATTCTGGATAAAGTACCATCGTCATCGAAATGGAGTTAACAATTTCGAATCCACATCTCTAATGAATAGTGACATAAAAAGGTTATTGAAAATCTTTTTAGAACGAGACTATAGAAAAGCTTTAGATATAAGTATTTTTATTTCGAACTAATTATTATCCAATGGAAAGTATTATAAAATTTAGAGAATGGATATACAGAAAGAAAAATGAAGGAAGAGGAGCCAAGGAAGCAGGTTCGATTTTAAATTTTCTTTAAAATAATACTTAAAGTTTTTGTAAGAATATTATTTGTTGATTTTATTACTGATAGAAATAAGAAATATATTTATTATTACGTAGGAGGTACCTTTTTTTAAGCGAAGTATATTAAAACATACCAAAGTAGATTGATAAGTTACAAACAAGTGTTATATACGGACGGACGAAATGTCTTATTTTAAATGGGTGAGATGAAACAACCATGATTTATGTCAGACATTAAGGGCCTGCAATCGACGACGAGTGTGATGACTTGACAAATTTCATTAGCTGCCTCCCTGTCACAGGATATAAAATGTAGGAGAGTCTTTTGGGACTATCTACAAAAGACTCTACTCTAAATATATAACGTTTAATTAATATTTAAACTATAAATGGATATATCAAACACAAAGATACTGTCCGATACATTTTAGGTATATTATGCCGATTGAAATTCAGGAATTAAGACTAATCTTAAAATGTTCACACATTGATGATACTATTTTAAATATGTTTCCAATTTAGTTTAGCTAATAGATATGATTAGTTGTTTTATGTAAATATATAGATTTTTCACTCCAAATTCATAATCACTTGAAATTTTTACACGCCATATACATCTATTTCACGCCAAATTTGCCGTTTTAAACCACAAATCCAGAATTGTACACTTTAAATTCATCTCAGTTACAATAATTAATAATTTCATTTCAAATAAAATATTTAGATTAAGTCATATACCTAAGTATTTTTCTTTCTTGAGGGAATAACACTTTAAATGGTAAAAAGTCTAAGACATTTTAAAACAATATATACTTTTATTATTCTTTTTCTCTTTTTTTTACTTTTACTTTTAATTTTCATAATTTTTTTTGTGAATCAATTTTGAAGTTTTTTGTACATACATATTTCAGTGTTTTCAGTTCTTGACTGAACACGAATTATTAGTGAGGTCACCCTCACAAATATTTCATCAAAATATTATTTTGTATAATAAAATATATACAATACAGATTTAGACATTTTAGTTTCTGATACCAACTACGTACGTATAAGTATAGTAATATGTATATAAAATAAAAACTTTTTTCAGAAGTTTAATTTGATTGTAACTATAAACACGATAGGTTGTGGGTTCAATTCCCCCCCCAGGAAATTGAAACAAGTATTTAATATTTTGATTTCTTTGCTCTAGTGTTTTGGCAAAGCGCGGTGTTGAGTTCCTCCACTTAACAAAAGTGGAGAACAGAATGTCTTAACACTAGGTTCCCTCTATATGCTGTATGAATAATACAGCGTGAAGCTAAAAAAAACAGAAAAGAAAAAAAGGAACATAAATTTTCATTTTCATGTTCCAAGGGACTGTATGCTTGGGTATTAATTTTAGCACGACACCTCCGTTTTTTAGTTTTTATAAGTAATAAATTAATAAATTATCTGCGATTGCAAAGAAAACCTCTGATACTACACACTATAAAGTTGTACCTCCATTTAATGCTTTGAACGTACTATATAGAGTTGGCGATAAGGATATACGAGACAGCAAGAGTAAAACACCAATAAATGACCACCGATACTGCTTTGTGTGGTATTGCGGGGCGCGGCGCCCTAACCATTGTTATATAATTATCACGACTTTGACTTTTGATTTTGAATGTATGTGAAATCTTCTTCGAGTGAGAATATTACAAGTTAAAATATTCTATTTGTTATTTAATAATACGTTTATATGTTTGTTTGTATGTAAATAAGTAGGGTTTGTAATTACTTATTATATATATTAATAATATATATTAATAGTATACTGTTGAATAAAAAACATATAAGCCCGTAAACGATTGTATATTCTTAGAGCGTATATTATCTTTTTTATTTATTCAATAATATACTTCCTGTGTACTTCCTATGTACTTCCTGTGTTGCTTACTCGTCTTGCTTTGTCCGAAAGTGCGGGAACCTTCACATTAGCTGACGGAGGGAGGTCTACGTAACGGTAACAGTTATAGTGTATCCATTTAGCTTGAGAAAAAAAGTAAACAAAGAAATCAAAGTTTGTTGATAATTTGTTCTTTCAAGAAACGTGGTCGAGGGATTCATAGACGTAGAGACGATATTGAACATGTTAACAACAAGCACCTCCGTACTGGAGTTGTCTTTGATAGCTTTTTCTTGGGTGGAGAAAAAGTGCAAGCGTGGCTAAGTTAAAGTACTCATGTTTTTAAGCAAGAAAACGTCTGTATCACAAAAATAAAAATATCTTTAAGCTTAACAAAATATGAAACTTAATAAATACAACGAACATAAGAATATAATAACAAGGATTCAACGAAAATAACTAGAAACTGTTCTCTCCTATCAACAAGTAGATCAATGACAAAAATGGCGCATATAACCCAACCGATGACAAAATTTTGTAGTATTAAAATGCGTTCAACGTTTGATGATAAAGTGTTTTTAGATGGAAAACTATTTGGCTTTAAGAGAAAACTATTTGACAAAACATTATTAAAAAATTATGAAATTAATATATGACATTAATGATATTCTATATCTATCAAGTCTGAAAGGGACCGTAACATAACAACATACATACTTACGTATTATTTATTTACATTGCTATCAGAATATTACCTTAATAGTTTTTTTATTAAATATATTAATTCCCTCAAACGTGACCTGTAAAGTAACCTATTTATCATTTGTTTACCTTTTATTTCACGGCTCCCTGAATAGGGTATTATTTAAAAACATATTACTTCTATTTAACATTTTCCATCCATATCCATATAAATCACCTTCTTTACTCTACCTAAATTCACTTCAAGAATCTTCTTTCCAGGAATGTAGAGAAATTAAGATTTCTTTGTTTCATAAAGTCGATTAAGTATGTAATTATATATTTAATAGGAAAAAACTGTTGTGGTTTAGGTAGAAGTTAAAATACAAAAATCGTCCGTGGTTCCATTGGCAATGTGTGTACAG
>DWAP01000584.1:0-20195 GCA_018230625.1 Heliconius eleuchia
TATATATATATATTATACTCGTATTTTTTTATTTAGTAATAGAATATTTTTTTATTCAAAGTGCAATACTTCATAAAACCATTACAATTCCTTTGATAAATCAATTGAATTTATAGTTGTGATTAAGAAGAAAAATATAATTACATTTCTCACTTCCTAAGTTATAATAGCATAATAAAACTAGAAGTTGTTTTATAATAATATTTTATAACGCCTATAAAATGATTATAACCAATTATATGAGTGTGTATGTGTGTGTTATATACACAATGTAAAATGAATTCATAAACCATAATAAGTTATAGCATTTATCGAGATATAAAGAAATATTTTTTAAATATATTTAAAATAGTATTTTTTTAAATTGAGAAGTCCTAATGTTAAGAACTTTGTTTAATTTTATGCATCTTTTAAAAATGTTTCGTACGGAGAAATATATATAAAATGAGAGAAATATTACCAAATATGATTATTCCAACAGTAAGGAGGTTAGAGCACAACGGTGCCCAACGATAAACGTCAAGACTGTGGGTTCGATCCCCACTCAGAGGAATTATTATTTTTAAATCGTTTTAATTTCTTTGTTCTTATTAAAAAAAAGCGTTATAAGTTCCGTCACGGACACATTAAAAAGAAAAGGGAAAATGAGGATCAAACCCTTAACTATTACTATTCCGATTAAGTGTCACTGCTCGAAATCACTCATCAACACATATTGTAATATATATACATATAAATAATTACATTTTTTTAAAAAACTGATTTCAACCTCATAATCAGAACCTAAAAAAACTCTCATCAAACTACCCTTGAAGTGTATCCTTTCTAATAAAAAAATAATTATCGCAATCGGTTGGCGTAATATTGAATTATTCGTCCAAGACTTATATAGTTTTCTCCTCATGGACAACATAGTCAGAAACTATTTTTCAAATAAAGAACCAGTTTTCAAATAAAAAAAAGAATCATCAAAATCGTTTCACACAGTCAAATGTTCTGAGGTAACAAACATAAAAAATAAAATACACTCGAGTTGATAACCTCCTCTTTACGGAAGTCGGTTAAATATCATTCTTTAAACGCCACATATGACGATGAGATAGAACAATATTCCCAATATGGCCATACATTTAGCTCATATTTAAACGATATAAGTTACAAAATAGGTGTTACTTTTCACATTTATTTGTCAAGTCATATATTTTACATTATAAGTTAAAATAATATGAAATGGTATTTCGCAGGGTTTCGCTAAACACCTGTGTCAGATGCTGTGTAATGAGAAGAAGAATTCTGGTGATCAAACTGATAGTGCCGGGTGAGTACTTACAATTTTTTTTTTTAGCTTCACGCTGTATCCCGCACACCACAGCAGGGTGTGGCAGAGGGAACCTAGTGTTAAGACACTCCGTTCCCCACTTTCTGCTGAATTTTGGAGGCATTGCGTCTTGAGTGGCGGAGCCCACAAATTTAGAAAATCTTTTATAGTCATGTTACAATGTTTGGAAATAAATTCATTTGATTACATTATATTTGTTTGTCCAACCAATCGTGATGCATGGCAGCACGTATGTTACTATAAACGAGAGGTTGTGGGTTCAATTATCACTCGAGGAATTGAAATATATAATATTTTCATTTCTTCGCTCTGGTGTCGAGCTAAATCGAGGCGTTGAGTTCCGCCAAAACAAAACGCAATGCCTCCAGAATTGGGAATACTAGAGAACCGAAGTGTCTTCTGGTATGTGCGAGACACAACATGAAACCGACTTAACACTTTTGTATTAACGTATGCTTTATTTATAATATAGATATTTAAGTTTTTTTTATTTTAAATATATAATAAGTATACGTTAAAGTTGTATATATACTTAATATACAGTAATCTTCGTGATTTTGTGCGTTAAAATAAATATAGCATAGGAAAATATGTGTCACCAAAGACGCACAATTGACAACTGTAAACATTATTTAACATTGCCCTGAATGTCATTTGAACCCACAACCATCGTGATCTAATACGAAACGCAATAACTATGCCTCGATATTTTAGCATAAATAATATTTTAATTTCTTTTAACAGCCTCACAAAATTACCGACGCCAAAATCTCTAATGCGTACAAACAGTGTGACCCCCAGCATCGAATATAAGAAGCAGCTTTCGCGTATGGAGTCAAATAAAACGAATGTTAATGATTATAAAAGGCAATTGTCGAGGCTAGAATCTAATAAGAGTAAGTTAAATGCTAACTTTAATTAAAAGTAATATCTGATAGTACTTATAGAAGCAATAAATGTGTTGCTACTTAAAATAAATGTAAGAAAAATAAGTACACCATGATAATTTATATAAGCATATGAATGTAAACGTGATGGTTGTGGGTTTGATTCCCCCCGTCATATATACGCGAATATAATATCAAGTTAAAAAATATATTTCATTTTAAATAGTACAATATATTTTAGAACTAAAACAATTTCTAGAATACCGTCCGGGCGCTCTAATCACTAAGCTATACGTTCATATTAAGCTACGCAAAAATTCCTATAACCGCGCTTACAATTTATTTCTAAGAAGCATTTATTCATAAAGATTTTTTAATTCTTAATCTAAAATAACAATTTAAAAATGTCAAAATATTGCTATTTAATATTTTTCGTTTTATTAATTCTTTTTAGGTAGTATAACAGTAACATCATCAGCAGAAAACATAGGACCACTAAGTAATGTATGTTACGCAGTATTTGCACTCGGGTCTAGTGTTTACCCAAAATATTGTCAATTTGGTAAAACTGTTGATAAAATTTTGGAAGACTTGGGAGGGGAGAGACTATTGGAAGTAAATTGTGGTGATGAAATGTGTGGGCAGGAGCAACAGTTTCGTGTGTGGTCGTCTAATATATTTCATGTGAGTGTAAATGATTTATAAGATATTCTATGTTAAAAAAAATACAGCGTGAAGCTGATTCAATGTTTTAAAAAAATATTATAAAGGGTAATTTTATATTTTTATATAGAAAATTTGCCTTTTTATAGATATTGCGCAGTCTTGTGCTTTACGGTTGTAGTCTTAAAACTTGATTCAAATATTTACTTAAAAATTAAGTAATTAAGGCCGTCCTGACGCTGCGGCAATACGTCTTTAAATTAACGCAACAGATGTGGGTTCAATTTCCATTCGGGGTTATCAATTTTGTTTTCTTTACCTCGCTCTTAGTACCAAAACAACGTGCAGAGTTGAGTTACGCTACTCTACACGCTATGACTCGAAAATTGCAAAGAAGTGAAGAACGGAATGTCTTAACTTTAAGTTACATCTTTTTACATTGCTATAAACAGAAAACAGCAAATGAAACTAAATTTAAAATGAATAGTCATTTTCATACGATTTATTTATGAAAAAAAAAATTATATCGTAGGTTGCTTGCGAAACATTCTGTCTAGAAGAAAATGATATGGTAAAAGATGCTAAGAAGGCTTTCGGTAAAATGCCGTTGACTGAAGAAACTGTGAAATTCAGTCGAACTGATACCAAAAGAGATATGAAATCTGCCCTCGAATATAGTTATAAGAAGAATTTTATTACTTGCAAAATAAATGAAAATAAGTATCTTGGGGAGTCAACTAATGATAGATCTACCATATTTATTGATATGGAATCTGATGTAAGTATTAAATCTTGAACCATCTAATATTAGATGGTTCAAGATTCATCACAACAATATTGTTGTGATGAAGTTTAAATCTGTTTTGAACATTTTTATTTGTAAGTTAATCGTATCAATAAAGTGTTGTGATATATACTAGAACACTTGTAGGTTCCTACTAGATATCTCGCAAAATACGTTATATTCAAAATTCAAAAAGCTATATCTTGCGATATAACAAACACAATTTTATTAACATAAACTTATACTTACTTTAATTTTTTAAACAACATCTACTTATTATACATTTATAAATTGAAAATATACATAAAGAAATATATATAGAATGTATCTATAGATTTTAAATTAGAAAAGTTTATTATATTATAAAAAGGCCAAAATACAATAAATATACAATTTTACTATTTATTTATTTTTTTAGTCGGATCTCAAATATGAACCCGGCGACCACGTCGGTGTAATGGCGTGCAATAGGAAAGAGATCGTCGACGCTGTGCTGGAAAGGTTAAAGGGGATCGATAATTTCGACAGACCCGTACAATTGAAGGTTATGAAGGAAACTCTTACGCCTACTGGTAAGGAATTAATTAAATTATTAATATTGATAATTTAATATTTCATTTCCTCGCTCTGGTAACACGGCAAAGCGCGGCGTTGAGTTCCATCACTTAACACGCAATGCCCCAAAAGTTCTGCGGAAAAATGGAGGTCGGAGTGTCTTAACACTAAGATCTCTCTGTAACCCGTGGTATTGGCGTTAGAATGTGAAGATAAAAAAATAGAGCTCAGCAATGCTGACTTAATATCCAACTGAAAACAATGGATTTGGTCCAAATCCCCAAAAATATTTTATGATTGAAATATAGGCGCTTTTCAGTCTGATCAAACCACTTAAATCTGTAAAATGGGTATTCTGCACCTAAATCTGTAAAATGGGTGAAAATTTGACGACACAGCATATCTGGATAATTAGGTTCTTCTGGTTTTAATATTTCCTGTTCAATAAGTCGAGTCTCATCGTGTCAATATATTTTTAATATGCAATCAGCATATTATCTTCCAGCAAATTTGTTATTTTACAAATCGTAGTACAAATGAACATAGACTATTCTTTGATACCTATCTATTACAATGGAAGTCTTTAATTATTCCAATAAGTAGAAATGCTTAAATAAAAATAAAATATTTTTAGAGCAAACAATTGTCACCTTCTTGTAGTTGCTATTAGGCATTTCTTTAACAATATCACATTCTTTTTCTCATTCTTTTTATCTATCCTTCTCTCTAACCTTAAACAGTCTTTATAAACATTTTAATCAGGTGCAGTAAAGTCCTGGGAGTTCCACGAGCGTCTCCCAGCGCTGTCAGTGCGGGAGATATACACGCGGTTCCTGGACATCACGTCGCCGCCCTCCACCAAAGTGTTGAAGTACCTCGCTTCCGTGTGCAGTGAACAGAGCGAAGCGGATTATTTGAAGGAACTTATTGAGGTGAGAACAGTAGGAGAATATATTTTTATATATATTTAAAAGATATTGCAATATATGATCAGATTCTCTTAATGAATAAGTATATGTTTTTGAATGGGACTTTTGGAATAAGAATGACTTTATTTAATTTTAGTACTGCTATGTAGCATGAAGTGTGAATTTGAAAAAAAAATTTAGAAGCGTTAAAACCGTCAAAATTGGTTTTCTAATTACTTATTTACTGCTATTATCTTATTAAAATAAAATATTTAATAGAAAATTATTTTCTTAATATTCACAGGATTGCATAACATTTGCTATCTGATATGAAGCGTATGAAACTTATCCAAAATGCTACGAAAAACGCGTATACGCACATACGCTATAACTAATTTCCTTCGTACTTAATCCAACAGGACTCCAACAAATACGACGAGTGGAGTCACCACCACGCCCCCAACTTGGCGGAGGTGGTCACGCGCGTGCGGTCGTGTCGCGCGCACGCCGCGCTGCTCGCCGCGCTGCTGCCGCCTCTGCGCCCGCGGTACTACTCTGTGTCGTCCTCGCCGAGAACACATCGGGGACACTTGCATTTGACTGTCGCTGTCGTCGTCTATAGAACACAAAGTGAGTTTGATTTATGTTAAAAAGTGAGTATGCCTCAAGACATTCTTTTCACCCCTCTTTAATCGAATTTAATACGTGAATTGTGAATTTAACACCGTGCTTTGTCTTAGCAGAGCAAGGTAATTAAATATAATCATTTTTCCTGATTATAGGATGTTGGGAACACATAAATGTGCTATAAAATTAAAGTATGAACCGCATCTACGCTCAAGATATTTACACAGAGCAGCCGCATAAATCAATCCTTCTGGTTTTCTTCGAGGTTCTGAGGGTTTTTACATCATATACTATATATAAGTCTGCAGTTTTTAGAAGTGCTCACGATTCATAATGTTTAGCAGGGCTGTTAGTGTTTCACGTCATGTGTTCACATTAAAAATAAATTGTAAACAATACGTTATAACTATAAAACAAAAAAGTCTTTTTAAAATCTGTCCACAAGTGTTTGCAAGAAAAGGAATAACAGTAAACCAATTTTTCAGCTTCTGTCACAGATATGAAGACTCCAAGTACTTTTTTTTTCTTTATAATGACATAGTGAACCCTTTTACAGTTTTATTATAATTATATGCACAGATTGGGAAGTTAAATCTCATATGACCCAATTTCGCTAACCGTGTCGTTTTTAGAACAGGAACACATTAATGTTTTCACATCACTGACTTTGTAAGCAAAATATTCGGTAATTATCACTAAACTTTGCTTTTTGGTTAATAGACAATACCTATATACCCTCATTTGATTTTATTATCTATTTTGACCATATATTATTAAACAATATTAATTCAATAATAAAAACAAATTGGAGTCGTCGTGGTGCAATGGAACAACGTCTGACTTACAGTCAGAGCGCAATAGTTGTGGTTCGATTTCAATTTTGGGGAGTGATGATGAGACATTTAATTTATTATTTTACTCTATAGACAAAGCGTAGCACTGAGGTCTGCCACTGAATATGCAAAGTCTCTGAAATTAAGCGGGAAACGGAGTGCCTTAAGATTAAATTCTCAATTCTTAAAAATTCAAAAAGCCAAAATAAATTATATTTTTCTGCAAAAAAAAATAATTTAGTAATTTTGAATCTAACAAATTTTACTACGCTAGTTATGTGATGCCTCTAGAATTCTGCAAAAAATGGGGAACGGAGTGTCTTAACGCTGGATTTATTCTGCCTACCCTGTTGTGTGCGGGATGCAGCGTGAAGCAGATTTTTTTCAAAAATAAAATCAATTGTTTTGAACTAAACAGAAAATATTACCACAGCCTTGTGCCAAATTAGTGCTAGATTTGAATTCCAATTATTAAAATGCTTCTATGTCAAATAAAATATTCAAACATCGATTTCCACTGTACACTACTGTGTGTGGTCGTGTAAATCTACCTTATCAACTTCGGAAAATTTATTTATTTTTTTCGGAAAATATTGGTTTTGTATGTGAATTATGCTGTACAGTCTAAAAAAATCAGCTTCACGCTGTATCCCGCACGCCGCATGTAGGCAGAGGAAACCTAGTGTTAAGACACTCCGATCCCCACTTTCTGCTGAATTCTGGAGGCATTGCGTGTTGAGTGCGCGCGGCGCGGCGCAGAGTTCTGCACTCAACGCCGCGCTGAGTTCTGCACTCAACGCCGCGCTTTACCTCGACACCAGAGAGAAGAAATGGAAATATAAATTTAAGTAAATATTTCGTCTCCTCGAGTGGGGATCGAACCTACAACCAGTCGGTTTTACAGTTACACTTTGTGCCACTGCGCCACGACTGGCCTCGCTGGCTGGCTGTACAGTCAAATATTACATACTATAGTACAGTCAATTATTTACTCAAATTGTATATTTTTGACATCCTAATTGCAATATCTTTATTTATATTTAATAACGGAGTCTTACTACTCTACCTTTTTTTGTATAGCGAAAACTGGAAGAAGTATTGCATACAGATAAAAAAACGCTATTTGGATTTTTTTTCTCTTTTCGTAACGTCATTGTTCTATTATAAATAAACTTCTGTTTCGTAATTAATAATTTACATGTAAATTTCAACTTTTTCAAACATATCAAGATAAATATTCATGTAATAAACTGTTTCAGACGGTGAAGGCCCAACTCATTACGGTGTCTGTTCAACTTATTTAGAAAGTTTGAGACCTGGCGATGAAGTTTTCGCTTTTATAAGGCGGTAAGTATTGTAATTAACAAATAAATAACTTTAAGAATGTTAGGATTTTCTTTCTGTTTTAGACATTTTTAATGAATATGCATTTATTGTTTAGTGTCATACCAAAACAGAGACATTCCATTCTCTACTTTCCACCTATTTTCCATTCCAAGACATTTGTGTGGCGGAATTCGGTGGATTTTTTTTCTTATCAAGGGAAATTAATTTAATTAATTCCCCGTAGTGGGAATTGAACATTGAACTCTTGAGTATACAGTTAGACTCTGTCCACAATTTCAAGACTGAATGCAATTCAAGACGTAGTAGTTCGTAGTGCAATTACTGTCTTGAATATTTTTCTATATGTAAAAATTTTCTCTTGCCAGTGTTCATTGAGTTTAATATGTTATAATTGGCTTAAAATTATACTTTTCCATTTTGATAAATTTCAAACAGTAATAACATGTGAATCGAATGTGATCGTTAATATTTTTTATGATATACAAGATTCCATATTGCCAATATTCTTTTTTCCTTATTTACATAATTGTAAGATTTATATTAGGAGATTGTCTAAATGTGACACTTTACTAAATGAAGTGTTATTTAAATTCATATTTTCATTTCCTTGCTCTGGTGTCGAGACAAAGCTCGGCGTTGAGTTCCGCAATCCAACACGCAATTACTACACTAGATTCCCTCTGCCTACCCTGCTATGTGCAGGATAAGCGTGAAACTGATTTAAACTTCACCGGCTAGCCAATAATTCTAATGGCTGTTATGTTATCTATTTAATCTGTAGTTCAAACGTGACAGCTGTAACATAAATTGTTTATGTATTCGATACAAATGTAATCTGCCATAAAATCAAATCGAATTATCGTAAAGCGCTATAAATCAATGGAAACCATTATAATATATACTATTCAAATAAATTTATATTGTACCTTGGAGAAATGATATTGTAAACGGTTATTATTGTATTGTATTGGTTATAATATTGTGTTGATAAGAAAACCACTTACTGCTTTACTCGTATTCTTTAATAATTTTATGTCTTCTTTTAAGCTTCACGCTGTATCCCGCACACAGCTGGATAGAGAGAGATAACCTAGTGTTAGAACACTCCGTTCACTATTTTCCACCAAATTCTGAAGGTATCGTGTGTTAAGTGGCGGAACAAAATTCTAGTCGATACTGTTTATGCATTTTTACTAAAAATTCTGTTTTTTGCAAGCATAAAAAAGCATTTAATGATTTACTTATGTATTATTCCATAATTTTTTTAATATTAAAACAAAACGCGGTGTTGATTTCCTCCACTGACTATGCAATATTTCGTGTATTGCGCGGGAATTTCGAAACAGAGTGCCTTAGCGTTAGGTTAGCTCTATTTCTCTACTATATGCAGAATAGAGCGTGAAGTTAGAAACATATATTTTGTTGACAGGGCACCAACGTTCTACATGCCACAAGACATATCAACACCACTCATCCTGGTAGGACCTGGTTCGGGAATAGCTCCATTCAGAGGTTTCTGGCATCACAGACGAAGCCTTTTAAGAGAGAGTGTCAACAAACCCGGCCCTATATATTTGTTCTTCGGGTGTCGATACAAAGACATGGACTTGTATAAGGATGAAAAGGAGAAAGCGGTAGAAGATGGTGTCATCACTAAGTCTCTACTCGCTTTGTCTAGAGAGAAAGGTTCTAATAAAGTAAGTTGATCATATTTGAAATATAAATAGATTAATTATTAATAAGTACTGTATTATATTGCTAGTTTATATTTTGTATAAACCAGCAATAAAATTTGATAATAAATTATAAATGTATATCTTCATTAAAGTCATTTGATATAGTTAATATATAGTAGAGTAACCGAAAAAAGATTTTTCGACTGTGTCAGATAATTATATAGGGAGAACCCTCTGTAGTATACCCTACCATGCAGGCGAGATAAGTTAAGTATATGTAGAACAGTGTATATTTCACTAATCTGACGATATGTGGAATAAAAAGGAAATACTCCAGCTTAATTTTTTTTTATTTTGAAGAAAAACCTTCAAGTCTTGAATAAAAATAAAAAAATATAATCTCACGTTTTGATGTGTTTCTTGGGTCTTAAAACTATTTTATTAATTTAATAGAATAAGTAAGAAATGACTAAGAATTTGACCAATTAAACGAAATCAATTTTGAAGATCAATCCAGTGAGGATGAAGATTGTTTGGATAAACGATAGAATTGTACTTTTATATTATTTTAATACGTTTAGAAATAAAAATAAATAAAAAACAAGATTCGTTAATGGAATTGTCGGATTATTATTTGGGACGACTAGGCGGTCAAGTTGAACCGTCTGTATAAAAATCTGACGCGCTTGATTATTTCAAGGACACGTTTCTTTCTACATTTTAAAAAATCGGTCATGACCGTAGATCCCATCCAACCGTCAGTCAATAAGACACTTTTTTGAGCTTCCTTAACGTTCTCTTAAATATCTGACACGCTCGTATAACTTTTTTTTCTATCAATTTTCACTGCCCAGGGGAAAGTCCCTTAAAAAAATACAAAAAGTTAAAGTTTTTTCCGTTTTACGACCTAATCTTCACAATACTACAGGTCCCCATGACGCTTCTGTAACTGCAAATTTAGCTACTCCATCTCTCCTACTATAATAATGAGAATACTATTATGTTGTAAATTGCACGTTACACGCAATATAACCCAAATAAATAATAATTCATATATAATTCCGTTAAAATTCTGGTTGAAATGTTACTTTTGTGAAAATTGGATTTTTTCTCTATTTGTTTCTATTTTCTATGATATTTAAGCGGTGTTCATTTTTCTCATGCCAACGGAGTTATGTATGTTGGGTAAATCGTTAATTTATTAGCATTATAGTAATGTGGGATACCGCATATGCCGGGATTGCGCGGGCTTAAAAATTCCCAGTCCCGCAATAACGAGATTGAATTCTGATCGCGGCATTGAGCGCCCTAACCGCAACGGCCTTAACGTACTTAAAATATTAAACAGATAAATTTATTTAATGATATTTCTCTCACAGAAACACGTCCAAGCTCTCTTACAAGACGAAGGCGCGGACGTAACTCGCATGTTAATGGACGAGGGCGGCCATTTTTACGTGTGCGGTGATTGCAAGATGGCGGAGGAAGTGCAACAGAAGTTAAAAGAAGTTATTAAGCTGCACGCAAATTTAAGTGAAGAGGAAGTTGAAGATTTTATATTATACTTAATGGTAATATATATTTTTTTATTTTGAGTTATATGTCATTTTGTCTAATGAAAAAGATATTATGAATAGTTTTGGATTATTTATTTTTTTATTTGGACGAAATGTGGGATATGTGATGTGTGAGATGTGGAAGATCCTGCAGAAAATTATGAATCATCTGACTAAACTTGGCGGGACTCAACACCAAACATGCTCCGGTAATGCGTTCTTGTTACCAGAGCGAGGAATGAAAATATTTATTTCACTTCCTCGAGTGGGAATCGAACCCACTACCTGTCGCACATTTGTCGCCACGACTTCTAAATTCTATATTATTATTAAGGTCCCTTATTTATAAACAAATAATTTTTATCTTACAGGATGAAAACAGATATCACGAAGATATATTTGGCATAACCTTACGTACGTCTATTGTTCACAAGGCTTCGAGAGAAACGGCGAAAAGGACACGTTTCGAATCCGGATCATAGTTTGTTAGTTCCATATTATTTTAAGTATTATATAACTAATGTTTTGCTATTTTTATAAATATATTTGGTTGATATTTAAACTTAAAAAACTTTTCTTTCATTTACATTTTTGTTTGAAATTTCTTCTATTGTAACCATATGTTTCTTCTACTTTATTGTGTTTTAATATGTATAATACTTACGGTTATGTCCAGCATTTATTATGTTATGAAATAAATGAAAAAGCTCATAATCAAAATATTTTTCAGTATTATTCATTCAACTGAATCTTCAAGAACATAATAAATTATAATAAAAATAATAAAATAATGACAATATTGTTACATTTATAGTTAAGATTTTTTAATCAAAAAATTACATACAAAATGTATAAATGATGTAAATATTCTTTTGAGATTGCTCTAAACAAATTCTTGACCTGTTTATCTCAAGAAAGAGGTACTGAAGAGAAGTACTAATCAAAATTAAAGAGCAAGTATGTAACCATACAAAGTACTTTTAAAAACCAACACACCGCTATCTAATATATGCTGATACTTTTTATCTCTTTGAAATCAGAATAATATAGAAGTTTAGTGGAAACATGACTGCGTTGTAGAATTATAGGTTCAATTCCAGATTAATATGACCTACCAGTATGGTTGTTGATCTCTAGATTTTACATTGATTTAAAATTTGACGCGACAGTTGTATAAATATTACACGAAAATAATAACCAATAAATAATATTGTTTTTTTTTATATAGTCGATATACCATAGATATTAGAATAGAATAAGGATATAACTGATTATTATAAAGGTTTTGAAGCGACCAAAGCGAATAGGCACATTACAATAAAATAATATTCACATTATGCTGTGTTTTATTTTGTTTTCATTTTATTACAAAAAAGCATCCTCACGCTGTATTCAACACATAACTGGGTAGGCAGAGGGAATCTAATGCCTGTTCCTCTCTTTTCACGGCATTGCGAGTTGAGTGGCGGAACTCAATGTCGGGCTTTTGCTTTGGTGCCACAGTGAAAGCGAAAAGATTAATAATTAATAATTCATTTCCTTTACTGGAGATCGAACCCACAACCGTCACATTAGAATCACTCTGGCGGTCTCAATTTGAAAAATGGCCTCGGCTTAAATAACTAAAAAGTGCTTTTTGAAGGTAAAATTGATTCTACTGAATGACAAATTGTATTATTATAAATGATTTTATACTTGTAAAAAAAAAATCCTAAGCGTGATAAAATTTTGCTTTAATTTTCAACGTGTCAATTAACACAGCACTCTTTGCCAATGTCACGTTACATGAAAAAATAACACAAAATTTAAAGAAAATCATATTTTAGTCAAATTAGTTTATTAGTCACTCCATGGCCTATATACAATATATATCACAATATCTAAATTTCTATTTTAAAACTATAAAAAAAACAATAATTAAATATTAAATTGCTATCAAAAATATTTAAGTTTTTCTTCTAACAAGATGGTCGTATATTTCAATCTGCGTATACTTTGGTGAGTAGATCCGTTTCTTGGTTGTATTCTGTCCGGGATATTGGCGCGGGTCGGGACATATGATTTTATGGTCGTGGCGATTCTGGAATAGAAGACCCCGATCTGGATCCATTACTGGCTGTAATAAACAATATTTTTAAATATACACAATAAATGTGTTTGTGCAAAATATAAACATGTACTTTCGATGTCAAACTCTATATGTAATTAAGTAGTTGAGTTTAATATTTTGATTTCTTCGTTCTGGCTTAAGGCAAACCGCGGCGTTGAGTTGCGCTACTCAACACGCAATATCTATATAGGATTCGGCGGTAAACGGGGAGCGGAGTGCTAAGACAGGGTACGCACTTAGCTGAAAAATTTAAGTCAATATGTACATAAATGAAATTGTGTATATAATATATATATTTAGTGGATCAATATATCAGTAACTATATTTTATTCATATCATTATCATTATACATATCATCCATTTTACCACGTCTTCACCATTGTGGTCCATAGTCCATACATAGGTCCATATAAATAACTATGAGGTATGCGAGACACATGAACCATTATAAGGGTCAGAGGTAAGCCCGACCGCAAGTACCAACAGAGAGTTACACTGAAACGTAATGTAACATAGCTTTCGTCGATAAATACATAATCCAATACAAAAACAATTTTTCGTTTAGAACTAGTAGTTTCTGAGACTAGCATGGTAAATCAAACAAACTCTTCAGTTTTATAATATCAGTATAGATCCAAATGCATATAGCTGAGTAGGCGGAGGGAGGATAGGAGAGGAGGTTAAGACACTCCGTTTCCTGTTTACCGATATCTGATTTTTCCAGGCATTGCGATTTGCTTCGACACTAGTGTGAAGAAAAAGGAAATATTAAATATTTTATTTGTCCTCGAATGGAAATCAAATTCACAACCTGTCACGTTTAAAGTCACACATTATACCCGCATCCACGACTGGCCTCAGAAAGAGAAAATTTTTAATAATAACAATATTCATTATGAAATGTTTTACTGTACTTTTTTAAAATTATTCAACGATCTATTGTCAAGTGACAAAATTTGGAACCTTCTATGCCTTATACCCTGCTTTATATGAGATATAGCGTGAAAAAAATACGTATAAAAAAAAACAAGCACACATTATTTAATAGAGTATAAAATTAGAATAATTTGCTATAATTTTGTCAGGTAATATTTTCATATTACAAAAAAATATAAACAATATAAAATCAAGTATTATATTTTATTCATAATAAAATATAATCCTTCTATACTATACTATTTATTTCACCGTGGAAATAGAATATATTATTTAGAATACAAATTTAGAATAGATATACAAATTTTACGAGGACTTTTATCAAGCGCAGATATCTTGTTTTGGTCAGACATAAAACATTTTAAACACATTAAATACATAGGTAATATATTTTTTGCATTATCTTGATTTAAAAAAAAATGTATATAAAAAGTACCTTGCTGACGACAGTGCCCAGATAAGTATGTGCTCATTTAGTTTTCGGTGGTTTTTTTTGTATACATTTCTAGTATTGGAGAAAACTAGAATTCAATTCTTCTCTTGCTTTCTTTTAGATTCACGCTGTATTCCGCATACTCTGTTCTCATTAATACACTTCCGTTCGCCACTTACCACCAAATTTTTGTGGTATCGCATATTGAGTGGCGAAATTCTGAACTCAACGTCCCGTTACCAGAGCGAGGGAATGGTAAATATTTTATTACCCCGACTGAAAATCGAACGAGTCACGACAGCCTCTTTACATCCTATAATACTATATCTATAAAGATAAAAAATATAATTACCTTATAATTTCTACTAATATTGCTCCTAACGGTGCCGTGTCGCCAATGATAATACCCTAAATCGTTGTCTCTCGGCCACAACATTTTATTGCGTCGGAAAAACGGCCCCCAATCCTCTGACAAAAGTCGATGCGCGTAGTCTATGTAGCCGGATATTTCGAAACCGCCTTTGGTGAAGTGACGAATGAAAATTATGGACTGCAATTCAAATGGTTATCTTTGTTAATCGATAAAATTTAAATACAGTTTCCAGTGATTCAAGTTATTGTTGTATATGGTTCTGTTGAATGCATATATTTATAAGAATATATCAATATTTATGTGTGACAAAACAAAAATAATAAGATATTTTAAACTTTATATATTATCGCTTTTAAGAATATTGTTCAAACACAACAAGCAATATCTTGAAGATGAAACGAAAATTAGGTAACAGAGTGTCTATGCCTATCCTGCTACATGCGTTTAATACAGCGTAAAGAAAAAAAAAAAAGTTTTGAACGATATGATAACATTTGGGCAAACTTCGGCATACAGTGGAAAATGACAGTTTTAATGGGAACGAAGTTTCCTTCGTCTACCCTGTCTCCCTACGAAAAATATTAAAAAAAAAACAAATTTACTCTTCTTATCATTTATTGAAATTAAAATAGCAAAAATCAGTATAGCTAATACCTGTAAAACCCCAACTCTATTCGCCCTCTCCCGTGCCGCCAGTTCGCGGTTAAAGGGCTCGTCGATCCTCACCCCCTCGCTGACCAGCACGTGGGGTCGCACCACAGGGTACACTATACTGCGTATGACAGCCCGACGAGCGTAGAACTCTTTTTCGGTTAACGTATCGCCATTGGCTCTGGTGATAATGTTTTGGATATTCTTTAGTAATAAAACGAAAAAAACTATATTAAGAATACATTCCGCAATTTTTTTTGTCAAATCTGTAGACGGTACGTGTGGGGTAATTCAATATTGTACGTTATGCAACTAGGTGAAATTGGGAATGCTTATGTTTTAAAAAAATAATAAATATCTTCAACATAAATAACATAACTAGTAGTTATTCAATCTATCTATCTACACTCTCCATTCCCTTACAAAAAATGAGAGATGTGTGTAGTTACACTAAATCTAAGCTCTATATAAAAATTATAGAAACTTGAAACTCTAAATGTTTACATTTATTACATACATTTAAATATTAAAAAAAAACATTTATTATTAATTCAAAATTATTTCCAGAACATTACAAAACAAAAAAAAAGTAAAAGTATTTTATGTAATACCTATAGCCAAGAGCTGCTACAGTTCGAGCGGACTTGATACTTCTGAGATTACATAGATCAGCAATTTCTATGAGGGAGTCCAAGTAATCTTCCCATGTTTCGAAAGGCAACAAGCGTCTGTCCGCCTCCACGCTCGGCGGGTATTCGTTTTTCTTTTCAGCCATTGCCATGATTACAATTTTATAAATAAACGCAAAACACACAAAAATAGAGTAAAGGATTAAAAATTGTCAATCACATTTTGAATTTGTCAAATCATTATTAGTTGTTTAGTATAGATAAAAATATTCCTACGGTAAAAATGTTCTATTAATATTGTTTTTAGTCTGTGATGTTTATTGTTAGTCTGTTGTGTGAAGCCAAATCAAATTTGTGTATTTCAGTTTATACCACGAATTAAAAATTTTACTTAAATATCCTAAAACATTGGAATGTTTTAGGATTTTTGAGTAGAAGTGAACTTAGCACAAATTCCAGTTTCGATAATTTAATTAGAAAAAAAAAGAGATATTATATGTAAAAGCCCATTGAGCTGAAAACTTTCTTATTATGAAACATTTAACTATTTGTAATAAAGGAGTGGTCATTTTCAAGTGGAATCTTTAACAAGAATGGCATTTATTGACAGAATCTATGACTTAAGTCTATTGGAAAGCATTGTGTTCTAGCTATTGTTAGATGTAATTATAAAACTAATTCAAATTATATAAAATATTATTTAATAAATATAATATTATACATTTTAAATTTAACAAATCTTCATATAAAATTTATAAAAAATATTTCAAAACAATCTCCAACCACATTGTAAAATCCATTTCAGAATCTTGTTTAGTGATGGAATTTTCTTAAAAATAATATAACCTTTTTTTAAATTTAGCTTCATGATGTATCCCGCACAAATCAGGATAGGCAGAGAGCAGCAGGGAACCTAATGTTAGAACACTCCGTTCCCATATTTTTTTTTCTACAGCCCTTAAAGGTTTAGTTATAATTCAACTTTTTAAAAAAGATTTTTACTTCCATGTTATTTTTAACATTTACTAGCCAATAGTTTTAAATTATTATGATATAAAGAGCCGGTCCTATTATTGAGCAACATAGATGAAAAAAAAAAATCACAAACGCAGACTTAATAGTCAGGCTGTATTAGCCAATTTTCTTTAAGAACCCGATTTATGTTTAAATATTAAAAACCCTAAATTGAACATATTTGGCGTGAAATAAATAGACACCGAAGTCCCCTATCAATAGACAATCTATGACCCGTCGATCATGTTACAGCCTGTATAATTTGGTAAAATTATATGTAGATTTTTAATTTTATATTTCGTTTATTTTAGTTAATAGTGCGACTGTAAACAGAAATAGCGCAGCGTTGTGTTCCGCCACACAACACTCAATCCTCCAGATTTCGGCAATAAGTGGGCAACGTAAGTGTCTTAATGGGAACGGAGTGTCTGAACACTAGGTTCTCAGGTTCTCCTTTGCCTACCCTGATATATGCGGGGTGCAACGTGAAGTTAAAAAAGTTACTTTATAAAATTGATGTCGCTTATTAAATTATGTACTACATAATATTTTTAAAGAAGTCGCAAAGTACTTTTCGTGGAAGTGCGGACGTGATTCGATTTAGTACAAGATAAATTGAAGAACCTGAATGCAATTTTGGATAACAAGAGGTTTCAAAGAGTTAAAGTTGCGGCTTCGAGAAAATATTGAATATTTTAAATATTAAATGTTAAGGAAGTAAAACTCTACAATTGATATATATGTATTGTATATATTTTTTAAACTATACGATGTGTAGAATAAAAACGTATTAAAACGTATCAGTCTAATTATTTATTAGAAGTTTTTCTAGCTTTATACTGCATCCCGCACGTAGCAGCATAGGCGGAGGGAACCTGGGAACCTAGTGTTCAAATACTCCGCTCCCCATTAAAATACTTCCTTACGCCACAAGGAAAAAATGAATATATTACATATTTTATTTGCTTTATTGGGAATCTAACCTACAGCCGTCACGTGTACAGTGGCACGCTTGTGCCTTTGCGTCATACGGGCACTTAATTAAAAGTAATTTTTAATATTTATTTCAATTATATATTCAAATGAAATAAATTTCCATAAATATGTGTACAAAATTATTTTTAATAAACTCATATTAAATAATTCATCGCAATGCAGTGTTGTCTTTTAACCGATGTTTAAAATGTGTGAATAATGTTCAATAAAATAAAACAGAGCGCCTTTATTACTGATATACTCAATATAAAAATATACTGTTTCGGTAAAATCATATTGTTATGTCTTTTGATGACAATCAGTACTAGTGGAAAATATAATTTACCAAATTAGGTTAAGATTATTTTGCACAATATTAGAATAATTATCATCGTTATTGGTAGGTATTTTGTATTGCTTAATAATAGATCCATTTGTCTTGCTACAACTTTGATAAACTCTGTTACTTTTCGATTGGAACTTAAGCTATATTTTACTAAAAGAATATTTTAATGTTTTTATTATAGCCTTCTTTGACGAATATTATATTATATAATATACATACAGACTTACATACATAAATAGAACTATACAAAAATAATACAGTAGATAAGTATAAGATACTTTTAAATTTTTAATTTTAGTTAATGTTACTTAAAAACTTTAGAGCACTACGGTTTTCCGAAGTGAAGATTGAGCAGAGCTTAGTTAAGAATAAGAAACGTAATTTTTCGAAACACAGTTGGGTAGCGAAACTCAACGTCACGTTTCGTTCTACCAGAAAGATATCTTACTCTGTACTACTTGTGTACTTGAAGCTAAAAATAACATAGATTATTGTGATTTCAAAACATATAGAGCGTGTAACAAAAGCATTGAAATAGAATAATAGATAATGCGGTCTCATTCCACTGTTATGTATTCTAATATATGTATCGATTTACTCATATAAATGCAGTCTTTCTGCATGTCGATTTGCTATATTGTTATCTGATATATCAAGAAAGACAAAATTTATATCGAAAAGTAGTGTTCAATTCGCGTCTTTGCACATGTACTCTAGACGATATATATTTCGTTCTACACGTTAAAAGGGACAACGAACTAAAAAGTAAAAATAAAAAAAAACAAACGTACTCTGATTTTGTTAAACAAAAATAATTAAAAAAAATATTTTATGATTTTGAAGTAAAAATCCGAAACGTATTTTGAAAAATCAATCAAACAAACCAATTTTGTTTTATACTATAGAAAAATAAATTAATAACGAGTAAACGCGACAGGCTGTGGGTTCGACACCCACTCGTGGAAATGGATAATTATTTATTTATTATTTTCATTTCTTTGCTCCGGCACCAAGGCCCTGCGTTGAGTTCCGGAGTGAATTTCGCGGAAAATGGAGAACAGAGTGTCTTAACGCTAGATCCTTAGGTGTGGGACACACGAGATAAATAATAAGCTTACTATAACCGATATCAAACTAGGTTAAATTTCCAGTCATCAGTTATTTCGAAGTTGAACCTTTATTTTGTTCATGTGGCATTTGTTATATTTACATATTATTTGTTTCCGAACACACTCAGCAAGACACCGGCAGCACCTTCCTAAGGTATAAATTATTCGTACCAAATCCCTTGCCCCGGGCTTATTTTTATCGCATAACTCAAAAGTTATACAAGCTTAAATTCATCATAGAATTTTATATTGATTAGTAAATTTTTTTTAATAAATGAAGGGAGAAAAGAAAATAAGAATAATAATTAATAAAAGATTTAATACTAAACTCCTATATAATATTTTATACAATTAAGGAAACAACATTGAATCACTAGTGGAGATTAACATCATAAATCATAACAGTTAAGTTTAAGTCGTTATTAATTCAACACAGAGATAAAG